>OY759153.1:15507935-15652935 GCA_963662125.1 Diplazon laetatorius | reverse complement strand
TCAAGTGTAATAAATTTGGATACATCGCAACGAGATGCGACGAACGTGGTAATGGTGCAGGTGAAAAAAAGAATCAAGTAAATATTATTAATGTGAAACAACAAGAGGCGACGGACGACGAGGTAATCGTCGAGATAAATAGTGTGCCGATATGATCGATGATAGACACGGGCACGCACCAAGTGATGCTACGACGAAGTGAGTGGGAAGGGGCGGGTAGTCCCTTTCTACGATCGACGGTGAAAACGTTTCAAGGGTTCGGGAACGCGTTGGTGAAAGTGATCGGGATATTTCGTACGGGTTGAATGATAAACGGCGAAATATATGAAGCGGAAGTGTATGTCGTCCCGGACGACGCAATGAGACGCGCGATGTTGCTCGCTAAAGAAGTAACGAGACAAATGGACATAAACATTTGAGGCGGTGAAGTGATAATAAAAAAATTAGAAAAGAAAGAAAAGGTGAATGTAAATGAGAGTGCTGATCGTGTCGACGACCTACCATCCGTAAATTGTATTGAAGTTCACTCAATAGACGTTGACGATAGTTATCGTGGTAAAATCGAAAAATTAATCGACGCGCATAATCCGCGCAAAGAGGTTCAGACGAACGTCGAGACGAAAATAGCGATGCAAGACGGAGAGCCGATTTGCTTGCGCCCACGACGGTTGGCGGTCAAAGAAAAAAATATTTTGGACAAACAAATCGACGAATGGCTTCGCGACGGAATCGTTCAGCCAAGCAAGAGTGCATATGCTAGTCCGGTGGTGATAGTGCCGAAAAAGAATGGGGAATATCGTGTGTGCGTGGACTATAGACAGTTGAACGAAAAGATAATTCGCGATCGGTTTCCGACGCCGCTCATCGATGGCCGTTTCGACGCGCTTGCGACCGCACGTGTATTTTCGGTGCTTGATCTAAAGAACGGGTTTATTCGCGTGCCGGTATCCGCGAAAAGTAGAAAGTATACGGCGTTCGTGACCCCGGATGGTCAGTACGAAATTCTGAAAACGCCGTTTGGGTTGTGTAATAGCCCAGCTTCGTTCTTACGGTTTATTGACGAGGTGTTCCGGGATCTCAGCCAACGAAATATCCTATTCACGTACGTAGATGACTTGATCGTTCCGGGTCGGGATAAGGAAGAGGCGTTGACAAATCTTAAAGAGACGGTGAGGGTGGCTGCTGAGAAAGGCCTCGCGATTAATTGGAAAAAGTGTGCGTTTTTGAAAATGCAAGTTGAGTATCTTGGACATGTTTTTGAGGGGGGTAACGTTGCTCCGTCTCCGACGAAAATAAAAGCCGTAAAAGACTTCCCGAATCCGAATTCAAAGAAAGCACTTCAGAGTTTTCTTGGTAACCGGATATTTCCGTAAATTTATCCGCGATTACGCGAAAGTTGCGCGACCATTATCGGAAATATTGAAGCAAGGTCGAAGATTTCGATTTGAGATAGAGAAAGAGCGATCGGTGAATGAATTAAAGCGATTGTTGATAACCGAGCCGATATTGCAGATCTATAGACCGGATGCTACTACCGAGCTGCATACCGACGCAAGCAAGGAAGGCTACGGCGCCGCGCTTTTGCAGAAAACGAACGACCAAGATAGCTTCCACGTTGTATATTACATGAGTCGTAAGACCTCAGACGCTGAAAAAAAGTTACACTCGTACGAGCTCGAAGCCCTAGCGGTAATCTAAGCGATAAAAAAGTTTAGGTTTTATTTACTCGAAATAAGATTTAAACTTATAACCGATTGCTCAGCTCTGCAAAAGACATTGAATAATATCGACATATCACCAAAAATAGCGCGATGGGCGTTGATGCTCGAAGAATTTGAATATGATGTAGAGCATCGCGCGGGAACACGGCTGAAGCATGTCGACGCGCTCAGTCGTTATCCAGTGATGTTAATCAAGGATAAAATCACCCCATTGGTCCGGAAGCAACAAGATAATGAAGAAAGACTACGGGTGATTAAAAAAATTCTGCAAACGCAATCATACGAGGACTACGTTTGCGAAAATGGAATTTTAATAAAACAGGTGAGTGATAAAAAACTCGTCGTATTACCCACAAGTATGTACCAGGATGTAATACGGAGAGCGCATGAAAATGGACATTTTGGTGCTAAGAAAATGCTGGAGAGCATACGATCGGAATATTATATTCCTAAGTTAATGGAAAAACTCGAAGAATACGTGAATTGTTGTGTGCCGTGTATTCTTGCCGAAACAAAACGTGGAAAAAAAGGTGTGTTGCAGCCGATACCAAAGGGTGATGTACCTCTCGCGACGTACCATATTGATCATCTCGGACCTATGACGGCGACGGCCAAATTGTACAAGCATTTGTTTGTTGTCGTTGACGATTTTTCAAAGTTTGTATGGCTTTATCCGACGAAGACGACGGGTACGAAGGAGGTATTAGAGAAATTGAAGAACCAGCAGCAAATTTTTTGATAATCCGCGGCGAATAATCAGCGATCGTGGTCCAGCATTTACTGCAAACGACTTTGAAGACTATTGTGCGAAAGAAAATATCGAGCACATACTAGTCACGACAAGGATGCCACGCGGAAACGGACAAGTGGAGCGCATCAACCGGATAATTATCCCGGTTCTGACGAAGGTAGCTCACGAGTGTCCCGACAAATGGTATCGTCACGTCGACAAAGCGCAGCGTGCAATAAATAGTGTGTATCAGCGAAGCATCGGAGTCAATCCGTTCAAACTTCTTTTCGGAGTAAAGATGCGTCAAGCCGAAGATATCGAAATATTGAACTTGATCGAATAGGAAGCCATGCAACTGTTCAATCAGGAGCGCGAGGAGTTGCGCGTCAAAGCCAAATAAAATATAGCCGAAGTCCAGCAAGAGAATAAGAAGACCCATGACCGGCATTGTCGGCCTGCGAGACAGTACCGGGTAGGTGACCTGGTGGCGATCCAACGGACCCAATTCGGGCCCGGCTTAGAGATCAAGGACAAATATCTGGGTCCGTACAAAATCTCCGTGGAAAAGGGACATGATCGTTACGAAATGATTCGTGAAGGTAAGGACGAAGGGCCCAAAATCACTACGTCGTCAGCTGATCAGATGAAGCCGTTCCGTTATTATTCTTCGGGGACCGAAGAACAGCAGGAAGGGCCGAGTGTGGGATCCGGGCCCCAGGGGCCATAGCTACGGGTGTGCGGTTGTCCACACTTACGCGCTCGAGGCGCGATCGAAAAACAAAATTGCCAGTTTGAATCGTAAAGTCGAAACGCAAAGACGCAACGTGAAAATAAAGACGCAAATGCGACGTTCCGTTCAATTTTTTATTATGTAATCTTAATAAAGATTTTTTTATCATTCGTATTCATTCTCAACCAGACGTGTGTGTTTCATCGATAATTTTTTTGGTCAATTTCCATTCTGCTTCTCCTAATAAAAGAATCCCCCCCCCCCCCCACACACACACACATATACAGGGTGTTCCGATAACTATTAGGACCTCAGATATCTTCGAAACTACTAGGTTCACAGAACTATTTGCTGAATCAAAGTTGCATAGCACGAAGGGGGCCATCCAATGATACCAAAGTGCCTACTCCCACGCCCACCCCCAGCCCAGGGGGTGGGGCAACTTTAAAATCTTAAATGGGAACCTCTATTTTTTATTGCAGATTCGGATTCCCCATAAAAAAATACGTAACTTTTATTTGAAATTTTTTTTTCGATTCGTGATAGATGGCGCTGTAATCGCGGGTGTTCCGATAACTATTAGGACCTCAGATATCTTCGAAACTACTAGGTTCACAGAACTATTCGCTGAATCAAAATTGCACAGCACGAAGGGGGCCATCCAATGATACCAAAGTGCCTACTCCCACCCCCACCCCCAGCCCAGGGGGTGGGGCAACTTTAAAATCTTAAATGGGAACCCCTATTTTTTATTGCTTATTCGGATTCCCCATAAAAAAATACGTAACTTTTATTTGAAATTTTTTTTTATATTCGTGATAGATGGCGCTGTAATCGCAAAAAATACCCGAAAGTACAGAAAGGCGATAATACTTACAGTTTAGGTGGTAAATCAAATCTTGATTAATCAAAGTAAATCAAAATCAGTAAATCAAAATTTGATTTATCACCGAAACTGTAAGTATTATCGCCTTTCTGTACTTTCGGGGATTTTTTGCGATTACAGCGCCATCTATCACGAATCGAAAAAAAAATTTCAAATAAAAGTTACGTATTTTTTTATGGGGAATCAGAATCTGCAATAAAAAATAGGGGTTCCCATTTAAGATTTTAAAGTTGCCCCACCCCCTGGGCTGGGGGTGGGGGTGGGAGTAGGCACTTTGGTATCATTGGATGGCCCCCTTCGTGCTGTGCAATTTTGATTCAGCGAATAGTTCTGTGAACCTAGTAGTTTCGAAGATATCTGAGGTCCTAATAGTTATCGGAACACCCGCGATTACAGCGCCATCTATCACGAATCGAAAAAAAAATTTCAAATAAAAGTTACGTATTTTTTTATGGGGAATCCGAATCTGCAATAAAAAATAGGGGTTCCCATTTAAGATTTTAAAGTTGCCCCACCCCCTGGGCTGGGGGTGGGCGTGGGAGTAGGCACTTTGGTATCATTGGATGGCCCCCTTCGTGCTATGCAACTTTGATTCAGCAAATAGTTCTGTGAACCTAGTAGTTTCGAAGATATCTGAGGTCCTAATAGTTATCGGAACACCCTGTATATATATATATTGTAACGCGAATTATTTTCGCGTCCCTCCGAAACTCGCTTCGGTTACTCTCGTCACGATGACACCGACGAGCCCATGGTCATGATAGCGAAATTCAACGTATTTAAATCAATTCTTTTCGATTTATTTTATTTCTCATCCATGTAATCGTCCGGAGCGGCGAGACGTTACCGCAACGACGAACATTCCCGGGAGAATCGTATTCGGCGAAGGAATAGAGTGAGACGAAAGGGGTAGTCTCCCGCCTGTCAGCGAAGCGAGGTACCCCCCGTCAAGATGCCACACGGACTTCTCCGTTTCCCGAATTATGCGAGGAGAAATATCGCTAGCGTGGACACCCGAAATATAGGTGTGGGGTGAGGGGTCAGAGTTGGTCGCCTGCCCCCTCCGGCGATGTAATGTGCGAAAGTAGGGGCGTAAGGGCACGAGCCACCTGTCACGACGCAAATCTAGGCTGTTCTGCGTAAGTCGTCGTGACTTGAGGTTCCGAAAAATTAAATAATTAAAGTACCGGAGGGCCGAGAGACAGAAATGGTCCCGTGGGAGATTTCGATTCAATACCGTTCGAATCTTTGTTCCGGGGATTTGTAATCGTCGCTTCCGAACCGGTGAGACTCGTGTCTCGGAACGAACTTAAAATATTATTGTAATAATATGTTTTATTCGAGTCATCCATTTCTCTGTCACCGCGACGACGGTTCGGCCACGAGGTCGAACTATTCGAATCTTTGTTTATTGTGCCGGCGTGAGTTTTGTCGGCTGCGATTCGTCGCGGAACAGTCATTGTTTTATTTGTTGTATTTTGTTTAATATTTTTGTTAACGCGCGGATTTATTGTACCGAGGGGTTTGGATCCGCGAAATCTGTCGTTATATTCGATATCAAACCGAAGTCGATGAATTTGATTTGAACCGTCACCGTAGAGGTCGAGGTAAAGGTCTCGTATAAAGTTGTTTCAAATTTTGAGACAAACCGTGAACCGTCACCGAAAAGGTCGAGGTACCGGTACTCGTCTCAAATTGTTGTTTTTTTGGTATTTTGACACAAACTGTGAACTATCACCATCATGGTCGAAGTTCTCGTCTTATGTTGTTTGGTTTTTTGGATAATTTGAAATTAAATAAAACGCGATTTATTGTGCGCATTCAATACCTCGATATCCCGGCCGTTCGTGGGATTGCGCGGGGAGGGCCGACGACCCGAAAGTGGGCGTGTGTGTCGAGTGTGTGTGACCGCGGATCATTTATTTTTTTTTATTATTGTCTTTTATTGGATTTATTTTCCCGTGATAATTGAGCCCGAACTCCATATTCTACGAGTTTGAGCCGCTTAAATTATTAGAGGGTCGACCCAAAATGGTGAAGAAAAAAATTTCGAAGGAAAATTTTGAAAAAATTCCAGTCGATTCAACATGAGTGTCCGCAACTTTTTTCCCTCCTGACAATTTTATTTCAACCTCAAAGTTTTTTAGTTGCACTGCCTTTTTGGAAACGGTCGTTTTTAGGTAAAAACAACCATAACTTCCTCAAAAAAAATCGCACGAAGTTTTCTAAAAAATTAAATTGAAGCTATTGGTTACCGTTTCAAGGATATCCTAACTAAAATTGACGAAAAAAATTTCTAGAAGTCTTGCAACTGGTTGAACACAGCCGAAAAAAAGTCAAAAAATGGCCATTTTCAAACCGGTGTACCATGCTAAAAAAAACGCAATTTTTCTAGGGGAGCAAAATCAAGCTTGATATGTCCTTTTTGAAATGCTGCTTTGGAAATTAGATTATCTTCATTTTTCACTAAGTTATCGAACTTTTCGTGCGGCTTGGAATTTCGTGAAGTGTACCCAAACTTTCTGCCGGGAGTGTGTGTGTGTATATATATATACACTACCGCTCAGAATTATCAGGACACTAACCACGCGCGCCGCCGGGAAGCACTCCTGTCTTTGAACGACGACAACTCCGCGAGAAAAAATGCTAAAGTTTTATTTCTTTCACCGTCAGAAAGCTTATGAAATTCTGATTCAAATGATCTCTATCCGATACTATTGCCACAATTGAGTCCCTAGATAGAATATAAAAATCATTAAAAGAAAATTTCGATTTTTGCGAAATTTTCTTCGTCGATTTCAACTCGCTGCCAAACCTAGAAAAAAATTTTCACACATCTACAATTTGGTATCGGTAATCGCTGATATCTTACCTTCATTTTAAGCCTAAAAAATATAAAAAATCTCAACGGGTTCTTGAGTAATTAAGAAAAGAGTACAGGCATGCATTATTCGCCGGCGAGCCAGCGATCGCGCGAGTCGGCGGTTGCGGCTACCGTCTCGTCCGTGAAGCCAGGACCGTAACGGGCCATGAGCACAGAGGGCGCTTGAGTAAGGCGCAGTTTCGTCCATACATTTTAGTTTCGATATTTTCTTTAGTTAGTTTTGAGCTGCATTTGATAGTTTTCAGCAAAAAAAATCGAAAGTAAATATCGAAACGAAAATGTACGGACGGAACTGCGCCTCACTCAAGCGCCCTCTGTGCTCATGGCCCGTTTCGGTCCTGGCTTCACGGACGAGACCGTAGCCGCGGCCGCCGACTCGCGCGATCGTTGGCTCGCCGGCGAATAATGCATGCCTGTACTCTTTTCTTAATTACTCAAGAACCCGTTAAGATTTTTCATATTTTTTGGGCTTAAAATGAAGGTAAGATATCAGCGATTACCGATACTAAATTGTGGATGTGTGAAAATTTTTTTCTAGGTTTTTCAGCGAGTTGAAATCGACGAAGAAAATTTCGCAAAAATCGAAATTTTCTTTTAATGATTTTCATATTGAATCTCGGGACTCAGTTGTGGCAATAGTATCGGATGGAGATCATTTGAATCAAAATTTCATAAGCTTTCTAACGGTGAAAGAAAAAAAAAATTTAACATTTTTTTTCGCGGAGTTGTTGTCGTTCAAAGACAGGAGTGATTCCTGGTGGCACGCGTGGTTAGTGTCCTGATAATTCTGAGCGGTAGTGTGTGTGTATATATCTATATATATATATATATATATATATATATATATATATATATATATATATATATATATGAGGTGTTCCACCCCATTTCGAACGGTCAAAAAGTTTTGCATTCCCGAAAAAATTGAAATTTGGTCAAATTATTCAATTAGACGAAAAAAAGTAGTGTGAATTTTTTCAGATTTTTTGGATCGCATTTTTTTGAGTTTTTCAACATTTCAAAATTTTCTAAATAACGTTATATATTGAAAGCATACGATTAAACAGAAAAATGTTTCAGACAAAAAAGTTGCAGTTTTCCATAAACTTTGTGAAAACATTTTTCTTGGAATTTTTCGAGTTCAAAAAATGACCATTTTCATCAAAAATATACGAAAATAATTTTTTTCGGTCGGTATGTCACCTTCGATTTATCTCAAAAAATTCCTGAAAATACTCTGAAATGTGTAAAATACACACGTATTTTTTTTGTCATGGCTCGATTAGTTGTTCCTAAGCTATGCTTTGGTTTATTAATAATATTTATTAAACTTTTTTTAGAAAAATCCATTATTATGGAAAATCATAATCTCCCGAATTGTTTTTCTCAAATTTACAGATGAAAGAACATTTACAATGATGATATTAATGTTTTGGAGCTTATTGGAGCATAGATAATCGATAACGTAGATGGAATCGAGATTTAAGCGAGTGAAAGCTGTACCGAAGACCCAAAAACACCTTTGCATTATACCAGGACCGGATGGGATTCTCCAATGCAAAATATATTCGCTCGCCACGGACTTCGTAACTCACCGAGTCTGGAAAAATAAATAACTCGCAACGATCTGTTTATGCTTCACTTTTACCCAGTTCTTACGTTGTGATTCATTTACACAACAATAATAAAAAAATATGATGTTAGGACAGAAAATTATTCACTTAATCATCGAATTTTTTGAACGAGTGATTATAGAGCGTAGCTTTCGAACGAGTTCAATGGAGTTCCATCTACGTTATCGATTATCCAATAGGCTCAAAAACATTAATATTATTATTGTAAATGTTCTCTCATCTGTGAATTTGAGAAAAACAATTCGGGAGATTATGATTTTCCATAATAATGGATTTTTCTAAAAAAACTTTAATAAATATTATTAATAAACCAAAGCATAGCTTAGGAACAACTAATCGAGCCATGACAAAAAAAATACGTGTGTATTTTACACATTTCAGAGTATTTTCAGGAATTTTTTGAGATAAATCGAAGGTGACATACCGACCGAAAAAAATTATTTTCGTATATTTTTGATGAAAATGGTCATTTTTTGAACTCGGAAAATTCCAAGAAAAATGTTTTCACAAAGTTTATGGAAAACTGCAACTTTTTTGTCTGAAACATTTTTCTGTTTAATCGTATGCTTTCAATATATAACGTTATTTAGAAAATTTTGAAATGTTGAAAAACTCAAATAAATGCGATCCAAAAAATCTGAAAAAATTCACACTACTTTTTTTCGTCTAATTGAATAATTTGACCAAATTTCAATTTTTTCGGGAATGCAAAACTTTTTGACCGTTCGAAATGGGGTGGAACACCTCATATATATATATATATATATATATATATATATATATATATATATATATATATATATATATATATATATATTCTTTATTCGCTGGTCTCTCTCATGGCTCATGGCTTCTGCTAATGTCGATGCCAGCGCGAAAACGCGGCGAATCGCGCAATCTTAAAACAAAACAAACGCGCTAACTTGACGTTGACAGATGGCATGGAAAGATAAACAAATAGCGTCTCGGCTGCATTGGATATCCTATATATATATTCTTTATTCGCTGGTCTCTCTCATGCAGGCCCCTGGTACTCCTATCAGAGCTGCCAGATACCTTGGCGGGGAAAAGTCCCACACGCCCCCACCACGCCGTTTGCAGCAAGAAACGCTCGGCGCTTGAGGAGAGGAAATTCGCTATGCGCGTGCAGTCGAGCTGTCGAGCAGCTGAAGAAGGCTGAGAGGAGCCGAAGGAGGCCGAAAGAGGCCTTGCCGCCGACGTAGGACGCGGTGGGGAAAAAATCTTGCATGGGTTCCCCACGCGTGAGAAACCTGAAACAGTTCCCCACACGTCCAGCAGCTTCGCTGTATCGATGTATCATATTGAATAATTAAATGAATTTTTATCCGATTCGAACGATGTTTTTTTCTCATTAAGGCTCATGAAATTCTGCAGACATCGTCTATCACCGATTGGAAAAGGGAATCCCTCATATTTGTTTATCCGACAGACAAGAGAAAAAAAAATGAATTATAATTTTTTATTTTTTGTGTCTGCTATTGATAAATATTTTAGACAGTAGCGTCGCTGATCTTAGGCATATTGAGATGGACCTGACCATTTAAAAAAACGCGATTGTCTTCAAAAGTAAAAAAAATGTCTTTTTCTCATATTATTTATTGGATAAATAAATATTAGGATTTTCCCGTCACAATCGGTGATAGAGAATGTATGCAGAGTTCCATTATCTTTAATAAGAACGAAATTTCCATCGAGTCAATTAAAAATTCTGGTCCGAAAGTTAATTCATCCACGGTCGTCTTTCGACCAAAAAGCGAGGAAATGGTGCGTGCTCGAATAAAAAACTGTTTCCGGGCATTTTATGGTAACGGCACC
Source organism: Diplazon laetatorius (assembly GCA_963662125.1). Lineage (NCBI taxonomy): Eukaryota > Metazoa > Arthropoda > Insecta > Hymenoptera > Ichneumonidae > Diplazon > Diplazon laetatorius. The sequence goes on along the minus strand of OY759153.1, from coordinate 15,642,514 downwards.
TAATTCCTTGTTTTACAGACTGATAAAGCAAGGTTCAAGCTTTCGTTTCATCCCATTTGGAAGGTTTTTATCAACTCGTGATATTTTTCTACACTCATAGTGAATGTGATATAGTGATGGTCATAGACACGTTTTTTGGGTTTGTTTCTTCCGAAAACTGGACCTAATCTGATATTTCTGAAGTCGGATTCGTATTCTTCGAGGAAACCTATAAGAATCGGCTCTCATTTATCATCAACGTTTTTTGTTGGCCTGTGTATTTCAAGACGATTCTATGCTATATGTGCGTAATTCATATTTTGAACATTGGCGCGCAACAAAGCAAGCCGTGAGGGCACAAGTCGACAGCCAATACCGGCACCGGAGTTCCGGTATTGGATGCGCCGACGAAAGCTCTTGGCAGCGAGGGAGCCGAGCCGCCCAAATGGGACGCTGTGGGAATCGGGTCGTGGAGAGGGCATCGGAGTTCCCCACGCGTGGGGAAAATCCCACGAATCTGGCGGCGCTGACTCCTATGGTAGCCTACTGAAATAAAGTGCCACGAGAGTTGAAATTGGCCGCGGGCGGCGCTGGCTGTTCATATGCCCGACTATCGTTGACAGTTTGCTATCAACCGCATAGGAAAATCGGAATCTTACTTAGTTTTGAACGTTTTAAATTGTTTTTGAAGTTTTTTCCGTCAGAAAATATATCGTCGAACTTTTAACGTTATCGAATTTTCAATGTTAAGTGTGGCAAAACATTGAAAATGGTGAAGTGCTTTGTCGTCGGTTGCAAGACCGGGTATAAGGAGGAAAAAGGAGGAAGGACACGAAACCGAAAATTTTTATTTTTTTTACGTGCCAAATGACCCGAAAATCATCAAAGAGTGGCAAATTGCCACTCTACGTGACGATATTTCGGCAAAAGGGAAAGCCGTTTGCTCGAGACACTTTTATCCGGAAGATATTCTTCACGAGCGATTAACGAAAGGTCCTGATGGAACAATCTCAGGGTATGTATACAATTTTTAAATTGTTGTAAATAAATAGTTCACTGGTTCAACGAAATGCAAAAAAACAATTACAGATTTCCTTAGCAAAACAAAATATGGTTTTTTGTTGTGATTGCGGAAGAAACATCAGATATTAGTTAGGCATTGATCGATTATAAATCTGTTCCCAAAGTTGCATCGAACTTCCTGCAGCTGTGTTTGTGTGTAGTACTAGAATATATATTGCTAATTTTAGATGATTGTCAGTAGCAGTCGATGTAGCGATTCACCTTACGGCGATGTGCGGATGATTTCTATCGTTCTCTATTGCTCTGGTGACGTCGCCGATGATATTTTTTCACTTGCCCCCATCGCTGCATAAACACGTAAATCACCTTAAAAATCTTCCCTTTATAGAGTCGGTATACAAGACCACAGCTTCGAAAAGGCGCCTTACGTGTTCTTCATTTGGGACGCAATGGGAACCTGAAAGAAGAACCAAGGAAGTTACCCGAGGAACGATCGAGGGAGTTACCCGAGGAAGAACCGAGCAAGTTACCCGAGGAAGAACCGAGGACATCACCCGAGACGCCGCAAAGTTCTGAGTCCGAATCTCAACATTCAACAAAAAGAAGAAAAGTTGAAGTTGAAAAAGAAAAAGATGAAGCGGAGAAAGTCGAAGCAATGGTAGATGAAAAATTGCTCGATTCGTCGATTCTGTTTCAACAAATTCAAGATAAAGCAAACATTCAAACGCCAATCTCGTGGAACGAGACAAATGTTTTATGGAATGAACGCCGTGGAGTTACTTTTGCCACACGAATTGGAATTGAAGGTGAGAACGGACAAATCGATTCTGTTTGCCAAAAAGAAATAACGGTTGATGAAACACTGTTATTTCTTATCAAAATCAATGGCAAATCAACGAAGCCTACAGATTTTGATTTCAAAGACGATAAGCTGCAATCGATCGAAGAATTGGAGAATGTTATCGAGATAATCGACAAGCGCCAGGTTTGCCACGGTTGTCCCGAAATCAATCTGGGTCCAAATAACGAATATCTTCTCAGCTCCTTGGGCTACAAAGATAAAATCGATATTGTTCATCACAAAAAGTGTTCCGTTTTGTTGCCCGTGGATATTTCTAATCAACGGAATAACCGAAATGCCCGATGCAAGTTTTGCCACGAATTACGGGCATTGCTGAAACAAAAAAAACTTCGTCACCAAAAAAGTAAAAACGTCAATAACTTGAATGTAAAAAATTTGAGTCCAAAAAAACGAGGACAAGTACAGAAGTTGATGAAACGACTCAAAAATGCAAACAGAGGGAAGGAACAAGCTCAAAGAACTGTGCGGATCGTCAAAAACATAATGAGAGACTATCGAGAGAACATGATAAAAGAAACCGAGGCATCTGTCGAACAAATTTTGACCAATCACGACACAATAAGCCGGAACGAGAAAATAGGAATCAGAGAAATATTCGAAGCTGCTAAGGTAAAAGATGCAAGAGGGCGTCAATATTCGGATGAGTGGATCGTTCTGTGTTTGCTACTGCACTTGCGATCTCCGGTAACATATAGAATGTTACATGATAACAAGATGCTCCCTTTGCCATGTGTACGAACAATTCGTAGATAATTTCTTTTAAGTTAATCAACGCCGAGATTTTATAACGAAATGTCAAAGACTGGAGTATATAGAATAGAAATATTTCAATCTAATGGTCACCGGATCATTTTAAACAAAAAAAACGTTACTTCAAACAATTTTTCAGGTATCTATCTATTATGGACTGTCCGTGTAGTTTCGATCCTGGATTCTTCGAGATTTTGAACGCTCAACTTACCGGAAAAGACAATTTGCAACGTCATGGCATATCGTTGGTAGACGAAATGTCCACGCGAAAGGATTTGTTTCTCGATCGGAAAACCATGAAGTTCACAGTTGAAGATTTTGGTGAAACTTAACTAACGAACGTTGACAAGGAAATGGCTGATCATGGATTAGTCATTTTTTTCCAACCACTATTCGACGACTATTTACAACCTATCGCCGTATTTGCCTCGAAAGGACCAACTTGCGGGCCAGTATTAGCCAAATTGATGGTTCAAGCGATCATGTTTTTGGAATCGGCAGGAGCAAAAATTAATAGACATATATGGAATATGAATATGAATAGACGAATATGGAAAGAGTTGGGGTGCAGTGGAAAAAAGGGCGACAAATTTAAAAATTGGTTCGAGCACCTGACGGACGCAGCTCGAAAAGTTTACTTCTTCTCGGATACCCCTCATTTAATAAAAACGATTCGCAATCGCTTGCTGAATTCCAAGAAGTTGAGGGTATGAATTCCTTTCATTTCATTGAAGATAATTATTTCAAAGTTAGCACAAAAACTGCAAAAAGCTGGAGGTTGGCTATTTATTACAGGTCAACCCAGACGAACCCTTGGTTGAGTGGGAACACTTCGAGATTTTAAACGAACTGGACAGCTTTTTCCCAGCAGGACAGAGATTATGTAACAAAATAACGAAGAACCATTTGAATATTGTGAGGAACGGTTACGCTCAAATGCGAGTATCGTTAGCTCTACAGGTGACTGGCTGGAAATTCGTAGTCTCATTTAGAAATTGATCATTTAAAAAAATATTGTGATCAATATCCATTTATTTTTGCATAGCTTTTCAGTAAATCGGCGGTACGTGGCTTACGTTATTTTAGAGCTTATACCCCAAGGGTCAAAAACTGTGAATCTACGGTCAAATTTTGTGAAATCGTGAACGATATGTTCGATGCTCTTAACAGGACGTCTGAAGAAACGGCTCTCCGACTTGACTGTAAAGATATTGGGGTAATACGAAAAAATATGTTTTATTGTTTACTGGCGAAATGCTTTGATATCTTGGCCATATAAAGCTTTTGGTTGTTATAGATCCTGGAGGACAGTCTCAAATGGCTTGACGATTGGGAGGAAAAAGCGATGAATGGTCTAATTAACCGAGACGAATTCCTCACCGATGCTACCTCCAAAGGCCTGCAGATGACGCTCCGTTCGACGCAAGATTTAGCAAATTACCTGCTCAACGAGCTAAATATCGACGTTCTTTACACGGGGAGAATTAATCAAGATCCCCTGGAGGTTTGTTGACCATGTGGGCAAGTACACTGAAAGTTTTTAATTAATTATTATTCTGAATTTAATAGAAAATCGTTTTGCCCCTTTCCCTTAAAAATAATTAACAAAGTTAATCACACCTGTAAATACGGAGATATATTCTTGTCCAGGTATCGTCGGAATCAATATTTAAATATATTTAAACGATTAAATATTAATACCTGATACTTTATTTTTCAGCAATCACACAGGCTTCCTGCGGTTTCATAAATTTTTTTCAGGAATAAATTGCAGTGATGGCTACAATTTCAACAGCAACAACCAGTTTTTTTCGAAAAGTTCGAGCAGCTTACTCATGTAGAAGCTTGGGAAAACCCGGGCGATATTATGCATGCGAATACATATTTTCATATTTCATCTTCGTATTACTTAATTTCGTCCCTCTTTACTTTATCCAATATTGACATTTCTATCCTATATTCACATTCTTTCATAATTCCGAATCATATCCAGAATTTGTAATGCTGATTAGAATTTCTGCAACTTGTTCCATAATCCTCTAATCCATTTTTTTCTCTGATTCGTTGGTTTAGAGATTTTTTGGAACAGTTCGTCTAGGAGGAGGTGCCAACGATCATCCTGGCACTCCAACGTTCTTGCAAATTTACAAAATTCTGGCTTTCTACGGCATTCTAAAACCTTCCTAGATGTGGAAATTGTTCCATTCCTGATGCTCCCATCCAACCTCTGATGTCCATGTCCAGATTGAAAGAAATTTACACAAAGGATAACAAGCAGGCATTCATTGAAGAAATTAAAGAAAAGCTCAACGTCGTTATTACCCAAAACGATAGTGACTTTTCCGATTTTACAACTGCAACCGATCACGATTACGACCTCCCCTGTGTTTTGGATTGCCTGATGTATTTTGTTACGGGAACCGTAAACAAAAATTTTACAGCATTTACAAAATGCGACATTTGTCGCTCTGAGTTTTTCTTTTCCGAAAAAAATAATCTCTCCATCGTAAGCCATCCAATTGCTCAACTGATAACCCGCAATAAAGGTCAGGAGCTCCGACACCCGAATATCCGATTATCTAAATTTTTAACGGTAATCGAACAATCTTTCGCAAAACACTGCAACAAAAGCAATGTGTTCGACTTAGTTATAAGTGAAATAACGAAAAATGATGTCGAATCATGCTTACGACGTTTTAGCGTATATTACGCAGTTCCATTTGGAACAGAGAATGCGCCAGTATGCGAAAGTGAAAACAGCTGCCCAAAAAAAAGACAACGCACAGAAAAAAAAGGTGGCAAAGTTGTATTCAACTTAAGACTGTTTGTAAGTGTAAATATTAATATGTACTTCTTTGTCTTTTATATTTGTTGGTAACGGTGTAAGGTAACGTATTTATTCTGTTAATTTCATGTTTAGCTGCAGATTAAATGATTCATAAAATTGTTGACATTTGAACACTGTTGTCGTATTATTATTTCAATGACCCATTACACTATAGCGCTTCATCTAACAATTTTGAAAGTAAGTGGGTAAATTTTACAGATCGACTGAAAATCTGTAATCATGTCATAATCATTACAAGTACGAAAATGTTAGCTTTTATATAAGTATTATTTAAAAAAATGTATTTACGCTATTTATACTGCTTAGACATATTGAAAATCTATAATTTATATTTTTTATATTATAGCTGCCTGCAGTTACGGGTATGTTCAAAATTTCAAATTGATTATCACAATTATAATAATTCCGCCTATGCTTGGATAGCAAAGTCGGGCCTACGAACAGCCAGTGCCGCGCCTCGGCCAATTTCAACAGATGGTCCACTTTTCAAGTCGGAGTTGCACAGGGCTGCTCTCATGGCTCATGGCTTCAGCTAATGTCGATGCCAGCGCCACAACGCGGCGAATCACGCAATGTTAAAACAAAACACGCGCGCTAACTTGACTTTGACAGGAGGGATGGAAAGATAAACAAACAGCGTCTCGGCTGCATTTGATATATATATATATATATATATATATATATATATGTTAAGATTCGAAATTAAAAATATGTTAAATTCTAAGCGAGATAGAATTCTGCCCTTTGGCTTCGCTGACCGAAACCCTGCCGATCCCCCCTCTCCGCAGGCCACCGAAGTGTCCAAAATCGCGTACTTAGTCGTCAGTTATTTACGAACTCTCGAACAGTAATCGTCTCGGCCGACGCGTCGCGACCGACATTCCGTTCAACAGCGTGTATTCGACGCTGATAGCACCATACTCTGAAAGCGCTTCTTTCATAGAAAAAACCGTGTGATCCGCGTAATTTATCCGTCGTCCGTATGACTCACGCCGATGTACCTAAATAAATCAATTCATATTCTTTTCGTTAACGCAAAATTAATGTGTTATATTAATTTCGTTGGCTTGTGCTCCACCCAACCTCATTTCCCCTCAAGTTACTCCTCTTTGACCGGCGGTTAAAAATTATATTAAATAAGATCCCACGCAAATCGAAGGGCGTGTGCGTTCAATATATATATATATATATATATACATATACATATATATAAGCACAGAGTGACCAGCGAAAAGAGTATATATAGGATGAACTCAGCGCAGACGAAATTCAAATTGTAAAAAATTCAACTAAATGAAAATACAGATTCATATGATCTGCTTCTTCATTAGTTTATGTAGTTATGAACCATGTTATATTTATATATTGTACAACGTTAAAAGGAAATCATTCAATCATGATAATTTGATATATTTTGTCAATTATTTCGAACCTTATACTCACCTTACCTTAAATCGATTTAATCGAATTGAAAAAACAATTACGATAAAATACATTATTGATATATTATAATATAATAATATCAAATACAATATAATTAATTCAAACGTACGATAATAATATGTGCTGCCATACGTTCTTTTTACTCTGAGAGATTTAAATTCATTTCGGCTCACAATAAAAGAGAAAATCACAAATAAAATGTAATTCGAAATGTGTTTCGAGTTACATGTAATATCAAATGTAATTATATAATTTATAATGTAACATATATAATCGGGCATTAAGACGATCTCGAATTTTCAAGATTCTTTCCGAGCGCGGCGCCTTTAATATCGTACAAGCTACGGGGGCTGTGAATTTCGTAGTCGAAACTCGAATTAGGAGTCAAATGTCGAGACTCGCTAATTCGACGCGCTCAGTGCTGCGCTCGGATGCCGAGGTAATGACGTTGCGCGCGCGCGCACGGATCGAGATAAATTCAGGTCCAACTGCCACAGTAGTCAACTCCCACGGTAGCTATGCGCCACGGCGGCGAACTGGGGAAAGCTCGCGTGCGACCATCCCCTATTCGACGCCAGTGACCGTCGACAAATCTTGGCATATTTCGAAACATTGACCACTGAGAACAAAACCCGTTTAATCCCTTGGCCTACTATTTATCGGCGGGGTAAGGTTAATTCGGTGAAAAAGAAGCATATTTTTAAGATTTTTTTATGGCGATACAAATAATGTAAATTTATTCAATCAATTTTCCATATAATAATACAACATTTAAACAATTGTAGGGTTTTTTTTATTTTGAGTATGTCCCTCGGTTATCGGCCGAGCGAGCGTCGATTGTTTGGTTCGGCGGCTGCCGGTTCGCGGTTAAGAAAAGGGCGACGCGAGTCGTGCGAAAAAGAAACGCAGTTAATTCGGACGACGCTAGAAAGAAAAGACGTGCATTACGACGCTGCGACGATTCCTTTGTATTTTTAATGAATAAATATTCTCTGTTTTTATAAAGTTAACTTCGTGTTCTCTCAATTCCCAATGAAAGGAATAATTCCATCCATTCCTACACAATATTGCCTAAATTTTCATTTCAAAATATTGAAAATTAAGCGGGTGACAGTGAATCTCCGGAGGCGCCTCGAAAAAAACGTTGCTTTGCGGTGTTCATCATAACTCGGAAAAGAATCATCTCAAATAAAAAAAATTAAAATGCATTTGTTAAAGGAGATGTTTCTCGAGTTAATCACGAGAGGATTTTTTTTTTAAATTTCTTCATAGCACTTGGAAACAAAAAATCCGTTATTCGCTATTAAAAACCAGCTACTTTCTTGATGTGAAATAGATAGTTATTTGAAATAGAAGCTCTCGACAATACCTGGTGAATTGTGTGAAAAAGGAGTCTGCCACATTTCAAAACGATTAATCCAGTCGATTCAGCGTTATTGTGAACACGGACTTCAAAAATATCAAGTTTGAGGAAAACGTTTTGAATTTTTGCGCACTCGTCGCAGGGCCGCTTAAATACTTATAACGTCGTCAATTCTTCTACAATCGACTTGAAATTTTGACCCAATATCCTTGAGATATTAGGCATCCAGTTAAATTTTTTTTTTAATGCAAAAAAAAAAAATTCTGATATCTTAACCCGCCCTTAAGTCACGACGACGTGTGGCATTGAACTCTATTGGTAATGTGAATTTTATGATTCCATTAACGAGTTGATGGAATCATAAAATACACGAATAGCATCCGGGCGCTCGTGCGTTCGGCGCACGGCTTCCGCTCGCTTCACGTAGGGGAGATCGGTGTCGGTTGTAACACGGTGTCAATTGTTACAACGACGATTACGCCGCTATGTCGAGGAAAATGCCCAAACTGTTTGGACATCCCCATAGCATGCTTACATGCATGTAATAGGTCTAGTTACGGTGAGATTGAAAATATTTGTCTCTTTTTTATAAAAAATATTAATAACAATGTGGTTTTTTACTGGCTGTTACTGTGACCTTTGAAACCAGTTTTCGAGGAGTAAGTAAATATTTCCTGATCAATTATGCTATATTGCTTCTGTGTTACAATTGACACCAAATCTGTTACAATCGACACCGGTAAGGTGTCAATTGTAACATGTGCAGCAATGCCCAATATTATTTTTTATTGATAATACCGAACCTGTTTTCGAACTCGAAGAATGAAATCAGCAAGACTACATATCAACAAACTTGTTGGGAAAAAAATTATTTGTAAATAAAAAATATTGAGCTAGAAGAAAAATATTTTGTAAAAATTGTTACAACCGACACTGGTCTCCCCTAATAATTCCACATAGAATTAGAAATTTATGATTTTCGGATATTTTCCCTTTACTTGTGCTATAAGATCTTCCTTCGTGCCAAACTTCAAGATTCTAGGCAGATGGAAAGTAGTACCCCAGTGGGATCTGACCTTGGGGCGGGGCCTAATTAAAAAAATCAAACATGGCGCAGACACCGATTCAAATTCTACGGGAATACATGTCATGTGTTATGACTTTTTCGCAGTTATCAGTATTATGGCTGTAAATCGTAAAAGTATTTGTCTCTGAGCGGGTTAAAATCCTGCTCAAATAAATTTTATTGAGGGTAAAAGAGTATTACACGCGGGACACATCGTGAAGTGTGGAGTAAACGATCAGATCGGGCGCCAGACGAATACGTTGAACTTCTTGGCATGTCATTCCTGTACACTAACCTCTCGCCACTCTTCGGGACGGAGTAAAAACGGGGGTCCAAATCTTTTCGTGATCGACTATGGCAACCCTTTACCCAACAATATCTTCTGGGACTTGTTTTTTTCCTTGACGGGAACGGGTTGGACTCGAACCTCGGAACGAGCAACGTTCGGAGAGGCCAAAATTCGGGACGCGCAATGCTCGGAACGAAAATGCTCGGAACGGTCAAAAATTGGAATATTATATATAGATATAGTTGCGTACCTCGTCCGCCGGCCGCGTTTTGTTTCGACTTTCGAGCTTTCCTACGCGTAAACTATCAATGTTAGATGTATGCCGTCGCGGACTTTTTTGTAGGAAATTTAATTCTCTACAACGTTGTTCATGTAAACTTTTGGTCTATATAGCGTTGTTCAGCTAGCGTTTGGACGGGAAGATAAAAAAATTTAATGAAATCAATACATTTTCACCTTCCTGTCCAAACGCTGGCTGAACAACGATGTATAGATCAAAAGTTTACATGAACAATTTTGTAGAGAATTAAATTTTCTACAAGAAAGTCCGCGACGGCATATATCTAACACTGGTAGTTCACGCGTAGGAAAGCTCGAAAGTCGAGCAATGTAGTTTCGCGGCCGACGGATGAGGTACGCAACTATACCTATATATAATATTCCAACTTTTGACCGTTCCGAGCGTTTTCGTCCCGAGCATTGCGCGTTCCGAATTTCGACCAATCCGAACATTGCTTATTCCGAATTTCGACCCTTCCGAACATTGCTCATTCCGAATTTCGAACCCAACCCGCGAGAATCTTGCCCCCTCATAACGTTTTTATTTACTTCAAACAAATAAATATTCATGCTCACTCACGAGTGTTGTGTATATTTCAAGCGGACGTGAGAAAATTTTGCATTGGTGGACTACTTATAAAAACTGCCACCAGGTGCCGTGGCGAAAATGTCAAATCCCAATAGGTCTTGATGAATAGCGCGTTGACGGACGGACAACAAGATGACCGTATAAAGGTTCCGTTTTTCCATTCAGAAACACCCTAAAAAAATAGTTCCTCATAAAGGTGTGTCTCGTGCGGTTCCAAAAAAATGTCAAAAGCGGTTGGCAAGTTCACCTTACCAATTTCGCAGTGATGTCTTCAGCGATATCTGATTACAATATCGCACTATGAAACAACTTTGATCAACTTCATGACCGTATTGCGTATCAAAAAGATTATCATTTTTTAGATGATCGAGGATAAAGGTCGCCTCATGAAATACTGCGCCTTCCTCAACTCCGCAATACTCGAGCTCTTTTTATTCAGCTTCAGTGGGCAACATTTAATAGTTGAAGTGAGTGTCTCGCCAATATTACGATGTCTATCATATGCATCTGGTTCAGTCATGTTAACATGTTTTTTTTATACCAGAGCGAGTTAGTTGGCGATTCGGCGTATGCGGCAGACTGGTCTGGTAGCTCCTTCACAAAAAGTCTGAGAATAATGATGATGAGATCTACGGTGCCTTCGAAAATAACGGCAGCCAAGTTTTACGATATGTCACTTCCAAGCTTCACTTCTGTAAGTACCCCATTACAGATGAAGCTGAAACTGGCAGACGTTTCTGGCAGACGTTTTGCCGACGGGCAGTAAGTTTTGGATGGGACTGTACCCACTAGGCCGTGCCGCGCTGCCGTACGGCGCTCGACGCACGGCGGCTCTTTCTCCCGAACGTTCATTTGAAAAATTCATAATAAAGAGAAAAACGTTTGTCGGAACTAAAATTTGTTTTATGTGATTGCTTGATATCTCTGCAATATTTGCGTATGTCCAAACCATTCTACATACCTGCGTTCTAGTATTTATGAAAATAAACGTAAAATAATTTTAATTACAACGGTCAAATATCGCGTTGCAATCTTTTTTTTGTTCGTATGATCCTGGTTATTCCCCGGAATTAGACTATTGCTAATCGTTTTGTATATGAATGAAGAGTATTCATAAAAATTTGCAACATCCGCAGGACGGTCCTTCGATATTTCGTATCGAATTAACAACAATTACGATCGCGCACTCAAAATATCGAGCTAAATCTTTTTTTCTTCGTATGATCCTGGTTATTCCCCGGAATTAGACTATTGCCAATCGTTTTATATATAAATAAAGACTATTCATGAAAATTTGCAACATCCGCAGGACGGTCCTTCGATATTTCATATGAAATTAACAACAATTACGATCGCGCGCTCAAAATATCGAGCTTAATCTTTTTTTCTTCGTATGATCCTGGTTATTCCCCGGAACCAGACTATTGCCAATCGTTTTATATACATTTAAAGAGTATTCATGAAAATTTGCAACATCCGCAGGACGGTCCTTCGATATTTCATATCAAATTAACAACAATTACGATCGCGCGCTCGAAATATCGAGCTTAATCTTTTTTTCTTCGTATGATCCTGGTTATTCCCCGGAATTAGACTATTGCCAATCGTTTTATATATGAATAAAGAGTATTCATGAAAATTTGCAACATCCGCAGGACGGTCCTCCGATATTTCATGTCAAATTAACAACAATTACGATCGCGCGCTCGAAATATCGAGCTTAATCTTTTTTTCTTCGTATGATCCTGGTTATTCCCCGGAATAAGACTATTGCCAATCGTTTTATATACATATAAAGAGTATTCATGAAAATTTGCAACATCCGCAGGACGGTCCTTCGATATTTCATATCGAATTAACAACAATTACGATCGCGCGCTCGAAATATCGAGCTAAATCTTTTTTTCTTCGTATGATCCTGGTTATTCCCCGGAATTAGACTATTGCCAATCGTTTTATATATAAATAAAGAGTATTCATGGAAATTTGCAACATCCGCAGGACGTTCCTTCGATATTCCGTATCGAATTAACAACAATTACGATCGCGCGCTCGAAATATCGAGCTAAATCTTTTTTTCTCCGTATGATCCTGGTTATTCCCCGGAATTAGACTATTGCCAATCGTTTTATATACATTTAAAGAGTATTCATGAAAATTTGCAACATCCGCAGGACGGTCCTTCGATATTTCATATCAAATTAACAACAATTACGATCGCGCGTTCGAAATATCGAGCTTAATCTTTTTTTCTTCGTATGATCCTGGTTATTTCTCAGAATTAGACCATTGTTAATCGTTTTATATATGAATGAAGAGTATTCATGAAAATTTGCAACATCCGCAGGACGGTCCTCCGATATTTCATATCGTAATTGTTGTTAATTCGATATGAAATATCGAAGGACCGTCCTGCGGATGTTGCAAATTTTCATGAATACTCTTCATTCATATACAAAACGATTGGCAATGGTCTAATTCCGGGGAATAACTAGAATCATACGAAGAAAAAAAGATTAAGCTCGATATTTCGAGCGCGCGATCGTAATTGTTGTTAATTCGATATGAAATATCGAAGGACCGTCCTGCGGATGTTGCAAATTTTCATGAATACTCTTTATTCATATATAAAACGATTGGCAATAGTCTAATTCCGGGGAATAACCGGGATCATACGACCAAAAAAAAAAGATTGCAACGCGATATTTGACCGTTGTAAATAAAATTATTTTACGTTTATTTTCATAAATACTAGAACGCAGGTATGTAGAATGGTTTGGACATACGCAAATATTGCAGAGATATCAAGCAATCACATAAAATACAAATTTTAGTTCCGACAAACGTTTTTCTCTTTATTATGAATTTTTCAAATGAACGTTCGGGAGAAAGAGCCGCCGTGCGTCGAGGCCGTACGGCAGCGCGGCACGGCCTAGTGGGTACAGTCCCATCCAAAACTTACTGCCCGTTGGCAAAACGTCTGCCAGTTTCAGCTTCATCCATTACAGAATATGTTACAGAATACACACAGCAAGCCATACCGGCTATAGAAGTATAATGATAAGTTGTGCGAAGCCATCCAAAATTTAGTGTGTCATATGATTAGTCATCTGGCGACAAAACGGTGAAACAACGAGCTGGGATCATATAAGGCGTTACTTAAGGTACCCTTGATGAGCGAGTTCCTCGTCGGATTTTTATAAAACTTGGCATACTTATAGGTAATGATAAGATAAAGGTTCAGTTAAATTTTTATGGCTTTCCGGAGCGTGAGAAAAAATATATCAACACTTTTATTTTCACACGTTTAACATGGAGCCTTATGGAAACCGAAGATTAATTTGTTATAATACAAAAAGCCCGCGTCAGATTTTAATGAAAACACTTGAGGTAGTATCCCACAAACTGTAAGAGTCAAAGCAAGCCTAAGATATACCATCTCCTGATTAAGGTAGGTGGTACTTTGATGTGACAACGTAGCGTATCATGATGTCGATTAGTGAGAGGGAGAGAGAGAAGATGGGAAACAAATGCGCAACGTTGCCATGTCTACTGGATCACGACCAACTCCTGATATGAACTGTATTTTCCCGATGTTTATTCGCTTATTATTATCATCACAGTCTCCTGATCTCTCCTGTCAAGTGCCCAAAGTGTTCTCCGAATATTCAACTTGCAGCTTAAGTGTTTTTATTAAAATCTGACTAGGACTCTTTGTATTATATCAAATGGAGCGTGATTCTCCATAAGCCTCCATGTTAAACGTGTGAAAATAAAAGTGTTGATATATTTTTTCTCGCGCTCCGGAAAGCCATACAAATTTACCTGAACCTTTTTCTTATCAATACTTATAAGTGTGCCAAGTTTCATGAAAATATGACGAAGAACTCTCTTGTGGAGGGTATCTTACCTTAAACTGTAATTTCGATGAAAAATCGAGTATTTTGACTTTTAAGTGCTATAAAAAATTGAAAAATCAATTTGTAAAATCTCGACGTTGTTATCTGCAGAAACTTATAAAACAATACAATCATTTTGGTTTTTCAGACGGCTTAGTTGATAAAGCACACAATCGCGAATTCAATGTTAACCACACTCTGATAACGATTCTCTTGCCTGCAGGTACTGAGCACCTCGTTCTCGTACTTTACTCTGTTACAAGCGATGAACGAGGAATGAACGTGAAAACGAAAGTTGGCTGGACTCATGGTGGTACGGAGTGGAAATTCAACACCGACGTACGAAGATTACTAGGACCAACTTTCAGTGACGAAAATGACGGAACTGAATTTGAAGATCAGTGGTTGAAATTAGATTCTAGAAAAATAGATTGATTCCATATTTTTACATAGATGAATGGTATATTATACTGCATGAATACATATATCTTTTAGTGCGTGATTTTAATCCTACGCACCTTCGCCGGTCCTCTGAAAAAAATTCCCAATACTATTCGGGACCGATCAAATGTGGTCGAGCTGGACCTAATAATGTCACCCGCCTGTACATAATAGGGACAAAGATACCAGGGCCATTTCGTCCTATTTCAACCAGCAGTTGATCCTCGGACTCGCCGACTTTGTTCAAACTTGGGCAATTTATTGGTATCAACGAAAAACAAACCTAATTTTAGGCATTTTTTGATATTTTGATTTTCGGCGAATTGATTTTCAGCCCCTAATTGAAATAAATTAACGAAAAAACAGTCATTATTTTCTAAATTGAATACAGAATCTTATTCTGAAATAAAAAATCAAATTTACGATCATTTTGAAGTTTTTTGAAAATTTTGAAAATTCTCAATTTGAAAATTCCAAATTTGGCATTCAGTCATTTAGCTCAATTTTTTGTCTGAAGTACCTAGATACCAGTTCTAGACATTTGCAAAGTTTGGTTATGGTGTTTTTTGAAATACGGGAAGAAAAAAAACTCGCGTAATTGTAAGCATTTTTGGGCAAGCCATTTTACTCCACTATCATGCTCTTATGAACCTGCGCAGAACTTGAATGAACAAGCTTCTTTAAAAATATTGAAATACATTTTATTTTCCATACCGACCCGAGTCATATGACGAGTGGAAGTGTATCTTGTTTTTCAGGCTGGACAGAATACTGGAATACATTGTATTTTTAATTTTAACCCAAGTCAAATAAAAAGTTAAGATGTATCTTGTATTCCAAGCTGGACTAAAGACTATCAATAAGTTAAAAATAATTTTGCAGTTAAAAAAAAATTATGCCTATCATTGGTCAGCTAGTGCGCTGAAATGATTACGAACAATAGACGCAATTTTCCCAAGTGACTTCGGAACGATGCGCTTATAAACCTTGAATAGATTTCAGCACACGTACCGTCTGACCAAGGATCGGCATAATTTTTTTTCCCAACTACAAAATACTTTTTAACTTATCGTTAGGCTTTTGTCCGGCTTGGAATACAAGATACGTCTCAACTTTTCATTAACTTGGTTAAAAATGGGAAATTCAATGAATTTTATAAAAACGTTAATTAACGATAAAACCGTCAGAATTTTTTTCTTAAATCGGCACTCGGTGAATATATTGCAATGAAATAACTCCATTTTTTTTCTAAATATTCGTGGCATTTTTTTTTTGTTGGTCGCTGAAGTCACGTGGAATCGCTTATATGTAAATTTCGTGAAGGATTCGTAGAGCCCAATCGTCGCTCTTGTGACAAGTGATTTATGGTCGGTCATGAATATAAATAAAATGTTGAACCTAAATTCGTTACATGAATCATGGTCCATTATTCTATTGTGATACTGCGGCCAACTCTGATCGCTTCTACCTCGCGAAGCATTCTCGAAGAATCTTGTTCCTAAGTGGATATCGTCTTAAGGGGACTAGACATCGAGAATAGGCCAAAAATGCGATAAAATTCAAATAGCATTTGTAAAGAAACGAAACAACATACATACATTTTTTTTTGCAACGTTTTTATTGACATTTCGGCTATTAAATTAGCAGGTTGCGACTTGAAATATATAAACATTCAAAGGAGATACGGGCTGATAAAGATGGCGACGCGTCTCACGCATTGCTTCCACTTAACCACGATTCCGGGTGGCCGATTCAAGTTTCGGCGAATTTTCAAACGCCACTGTATTCGGAACATGTTACTTCACCGATTGAACTTAAAATTTTCGAAAAACCATGAAAATTACGAAAATGGCAGCGAAAATTCGAAAAAAGTCGAAAAACGGACGACATTTTTTTACATTTGTTGTAATAACAATAATAACAAATTATTTTTTTGCATTAGAGTTCGGTTCACTTTGTAGAGAACATTGATGGCTTCATTTCGAAAAAAAAAACAAGGTGATATCTTTAACCGTTCTTGAGTTATCGTGGTTAAGCTAGCGCAAAATGCTGTTTCGACATAAACGCGTTTAAAGTTCTGGCGCCGCTACGCACTTACCTGCTCAGCTGGGCGCGGCGCGCCAGCCGTGTACGGGGTGTTTTGTTTCTCCTGAACTCAATTTTGCGATTGTTTTAGTCTGCTTTTCGAATATAATGGTGCAACTAAAATATTCGGAAGAGATTGCAGTATCAGAATACAATTTTTTTTTATTCAAAGTTTGTCGCTGCCTACTCCCCTTAACTTAGAAAGGGAAAGAAAAACATTACCTCCTCTAGCAAAATGAACCGCGAGCTTCATCCAAAAGAATCCATTTTTTTCTTACCGATATAATAATGAATGTCAATATCTGTATATATTAATAATTTCTTTATTGTTCTATCATTATCAAAGTATTTTGTAATTTATTCTTAGCCCACATTTTATTCAATATTTTCTTATAATTATACACCGATTGGACACCGAACAACTGTTAACGATACGAATTAACTTCTAATTATATCTTATTCATAATTTTTGTTTTATAATATTTCTGCGATGGGTCATGACTTTTCGTTAAATCAGCCATATCGTCGTGCACACATTGATAAAAACTGTAAGTTCGCAAAGTTTCGACACAATATTTCCGGGAAAAATATTCTGAATTTCCGGATTGTACGTGAAAAAAGAAAAACTTTGTTGCTCGTTCACAGACTGAACCAAGGTGAGCCAGTCTGGCAGTCCGATTTCGCGCCAAAACTGCGAAATATCGTAATGCATCGGTTCCAGTTTCGTTACAGTTGGGAAGGGTTTGGTTGTTTATTTTTTGTCGCGTCTTAACTCACGAGTGCCCATCGGACGATGTAACTCGTGTCGAAATCTGTTATTTTTTACAATTGGCATATAATTGCCACATATATAGCAGAACAATTATTTCCAGCTGTCTTCTTTACATCGGTTAGTTTCGCATCGGTAATGCTAAATGTAATTCGTTTCTAAAGTCCTTAAGGGGGCTGAGTCGCCTAAAAAATTGGGAAAAAATATTATTATTTTTTTTTTGTGATATGATCAATCTAATTTTTTTAACCTATCTCCTTATAGAATACCTGGACTCAGCTACGTTCTCAAATTTTTCTACAGCCACATAGAGCATCTTAACGCTGTGAGATTTATCATAACATTTTTCACTTGTCGCAGCTTTCGGACCATACGATTCGACGGATTTTCAATTCCGACGTCTCATTTCCAAAAAAAATACAGAAATTTTTTTTTTCTTTACGTTAGAGGTTGCCACAATGCTCATCTGAGAATGAGCTCTTTTGAGAAGTAAATAAAAACAGAATTCAAAATTCGTTGATTCGTATGGTCCGAAAACTCCGACGAGTGAAAAATTTTGTGATAAATCTACAGAGTTTAGGTGCTTTATATGGCTACGAGAAGAAAAATTGAAATGATAGCTGAGTACAGATATTTTGTGAGAATAAAATCGATTTTCAATTAGGATTGATGATGTCGCGAAAATAAAATAACAAAAATGTCCTTGCAATTTTTTAGGTGCTCAGGCCCCTTATGATGATGTATCCATAAAACCATGACATCCAAGTTTTGTATAAATTCTCAAACCAATGTATGACGTCATCGACGTGACTTTCAATATCGAAATTTTATGTTTCATGTGTACACACAAACGCACACTTATAAATACATGATTTCAATATAAGAAGAATAACGGGTAACATGACAACGTTACAGACGGTTGATGGAAAACCTTTCTTTCTTTTTCAATTCTTCTCCACTTGTCCCACGAAACATTTTCCTTCTGTCTTGTATAGAGGTCGTAGCGACAATAATGAGCGAAACAGTCGCGTTACATCCACATCATAAGTATGACCGAATCAGGGATGGGCATCCATTCAATGAAAATGTATTTTAAATACTTTTTAAAACAAATAACTGTGCTTCATTATCATGTATGAATCAATATTTTCATATTTCCGTAATAATTATCACCAATTTACGTTATTTATTATTTTCGAATGAATTAAAATCTATATATATAAAAATGAATCCCTGTTTTCCTTGGTCACTCCATAACTTGAAAAAAACTTTACCGATTTCGTTCATCTTTTTTTTCTAAAGTTTTCTTATACTTCGTAGAAGGTTTTTATGGAAAGAAAAATTAATAAAATACCACAAAAAATTGAATAATTTCAGAAAACTAAATGACTATTCTAAATTCGCGCTTTTGACAGTTCTCACGGTTGATGAATGTGAATTAAGCAGACACCTGTTTTTTTTGTAACAAAAGGATTGTCTATGAATTTTTTCGAAAATCAACCTCTAAGTAGGTGGAATGGGGTGTGGGCGTTTGTAACCAACTGTATGTGGTTAAATCTTTATTTATACGTAAGCGACGGGACGAGACAATAAGGGACGGGACAATACGGGATAGAACGGTACAAGACGGGGCGGGACGCGACGGTAAAAGAAAGGACGAAACGGTACAAGGCGGGACGAGATGGGACAAGGCGGGATGAGGCAGAACAGGACGGGACGGGACGGGGGAGAACAGGATAAGACGGGACGGGATGAGATGCGGGCGAAGCTGCCGGGTAACCGCTAGTATTTAATAAATCCATTAAAATCGATAATCATTTGGTTCGAAAAGTATTTGAAATGCATTTTTATTGAATGAATGCCCATCCCTGGACCCAATAAGCTTATAGGTGGTGTAGGGGAGACCGGGCCAAAAGTAACAGGGGTAGGTTTGTAACATTGCGATATCTCTCGGAATAAGGAAGTGAGATGCATGGTTCGAGTTTGAGAACGTTCGTTGAACAACTGCGCACTCGCCTCTTCACCGGCCCCGTCTACGTCGACACCGTCTTTGATTATAAAAACGTTTCGTTAAAAAGGCGATATAATTGTAGATTTTCATCAATTACTTTTTTTACTGCGCTCAAATATTTCACGTTTTATTCTTCCGATTATTTCACATTTCCAATTTTCATCTATCCATAGACCGGATTCACATAGATTTGGCGATACATTTACTTGTTTGTTAATTTTTTTTTACAAACTTCCAAATAAAATATTTGGTGTAAAAAAATAACACTTGCTTGAGACAAGATGTAACAGTATTTTACGCTGCGAAGTCCGACCACTGACATGGAAACATGGTGTGAAATTTGGAACGAATAACGCATCATGGTATTTTATAGAATAGAATTATCATTTTCGATGTTGTAAAACATGATTGAACTAACTTTTGGATTGGCTGGAAACATTATTAACACTATGATGACCGATATTATTTTTTATTCTTTATTCTTTGCGAAGATAAATACGAGCAAGTGAATTTAGCTATGTATTAAGGGAGTAAATCTGTTTAGATTGTAGAAAAAGTAG
This sequence comes from Diplazon laetatorius, assembly GCA_963662125.1. NCBI lineage: Eukaryota > Metazoa > Arthropoda > Insecta > Hymenoptera > Ichneumonidae > Diplazon > Diplazon laetatorius. The sequence goes on along the minus strand of OY759153.1, from coordinate 15,622,258 downwards.
GTGAATTTTGGGGGTTGTGGTCGAAATCCAGAAGAGCAATGTTCAGAAAAGTCAAAATCCCGAACGCGCAATGCTTCGAATGAAAATGTCCCGAACGGTAAAAATCCCAAATGAGATTGTAGCGAACGTATTATATGCCGAACGCCTACCAGTCGGCGCGGTTTTCAACATTCCCTGAATTTCGAGCTTTCCCACGCGTAAACTATCAGTGTGACACATAGGCCGTCGTGGATTTTTTTATAGGAAATTTAATTCTCTTCAACATTGTTTATGTGAAATTTTGGTCTACACTACCGTTCCATATTATCAGGACACTTGCCAAGCGCGCTCGCGAAAACAACTTCTGTCTTTGAACGTCGCCAACTTCGCGACAAAGAAAGCTAGAATTTTTTTGAAAGCACCATTGGAAAGCGTATGAAAAATCGAATCGATTAATATTTTTTTAATAATATTTCCGTTACTGACCACTAAGTTAGCGTATAAAAAAGATAGGAAAAAAATCTGATTTTTCGAAAATTTTAAACTCCTCAAAAAATTTTCCTGACTCCGGCAGTAAGTTGAAATCATGATATAAAATTTTCGAAAAATCAGATTTTTTCTCCTATCTTTTTCACACGCTAACTTAGTGGTTAGTGACGGAAATATTATTAAAAAAATATTGATCGATCTGATTTTTCATACGCTTTCCTGTGGTGCTTTCAAAAAAATTCTAGCTTTCTTTGTCGCGAAGTTGTCGACGTTCAAAGACAGAAGTTGTTTTCGCGAGCGCGCTTTGCAAGTGTCCTGCTAATATAGAACGGTAGTGTATATAGCGTTGTTTATCCAGCGTTTCGACCGAAAAAAATAAAACGATAAGAAAATCGATGCAGTTTTACCTTCCCGTCAAAACGCTGGTTAAACAACGCTATATAGACCAAAATTTCACATAAACAATGTTGTAGAGAATTTAATTTCCTATAAAAAAGTCGGTGACGCCATCTATCTATCTGTGATAATTTACGAGTGGGAAAGCTCGAAAGTCAGAAAATGTTGAAAACCGCGCCGACTGGTAGGCGTTCGGCATATAATACGTTCGCTACAATTTCATTCGGGATTTTTACCGTTCGGGACATTTTCATTCGAAGCATTGCGCGTTCCGGATTTCGCCCTTTCTGAACATTGCTCGTTCTGGATTTCGACCCCAACCCAAAGTGGGGAACCGCAAATCGTGCCGACGACAAAGTTATTTTACGCCGGCCAGAATAACACCGCTCGCATTCACTATACATTCAAACGAAAAATTCGTCAACATACCTCAATGCATATACTTTCGAATGGAACGAACTTGAATTCAATCGGACGAATAGTTTTTGAGATACTAATTCCCAAAATTCCCCTATGTTTTCGGCAATCTACACAGATGTACCATCTTAACATATTGTCCGAAACTATAATATGTTTTCCGTGACCTGACCACTGATCATGATACAATTTTCTCGATCAAGATATCTTTATAACAACGTGTTACAACTTGCCTCAGCACTGTTACTTTTGACCGAAAGGCGGGGTAAGAAGTAAAACTCCGCGTTTGACAAAACAAAGTTCAATAACTTTCTAGATTTTCGAGTGATTGAAAATTCAGAAAAATTCACGATGATAGTCAAATAACCGATAAACAATATGCCGAGAGAAGCTAGTAAATATACCGAATGGATCGCAAGATATTCAGATTTTTGTGAAAAGTGTTACAACTGGCCCCGTTCTCCTCTACACTGTTATTTAGAATGTTTTTCATACGTTAATTTTTATACACGTCCTTGTGATACTTATCATTTCGACGTCGATTAAATTCGTTCAGGTGTTATACCATATAAATAGTTTTTTTTTTAATTTCTTTCATAGGCCGTGATTTTCGTTTAGAAATTTTACTATCCTTGTAACAATTTGGTCCCGCTTATACTTAACTCGTTATTTACAATCGCATAGCTCAAAACTGCGATAATTTATCCGTTCGCGTCGGTTTTCAAACCACGCGGAATATCAGCTGCGGAGTATATAGTGACTGATATCAAGCAGCTTTATCACAACAAAAGCTAAGCACTATATTCTTGTCGACATCGAATTTAATCATCAAAATTCATAATACACACGAATGTTCGAAGGACGTTACGCCTAATGTTTGAAGGAAAAAGGTCCGTCCGAGTCGAAATTTTCACCTTACAAATCCGACTTATTTCACTCCGGGTCCGAATTGGAAGTTGAAGTGAGATTAAAATATTTTATGTCACGCTGTTCGTAAAAGTGCGGTTTTACGCTCACTCCGTTCGCTTCAAACCGCATTTACGGACCTTGTGACATAAAAATTCGTACGACACTCGTACGAAAAACGTTTTCTGGACTCGTGTGATTGCTCTCTCGCCTTCGGCTCGTTCTGCAAACTCACACTCGTCAGAAATTTTTTTTTCGTACTAGTGTCATAATATACTATTGTTTACCTTCGCTTCAACCTCAATGTGGTGTCGACACATTTTTGTTTTACTTTTGTTTAACCACTCTGACATGAGTGAGGATATTTTTTCTTTCGTTATATCACCTTCGTTTCACCTTCCAAACTTGAATAATGGGGATTAACTGAGGGGTGAAGGTACCAAAGGCGCTAACCCACAAAGCACACATTTTACAGGACGGCGAAAAAACGTTCGCATTCGAAAAGTACACTGCGTTATTTATTAAAACCAGATAATGGTTCCTGCCGGAAACCCAATTTCCGTCTTCTCTGAAAATGTCAACAAAAAAAAAACAATTCGTTCAAAAGTTATTGCGTTTTCAAGGAAGTTCCGTGGCATATCTACGCCAATAATCGTCTTATCGTATTGTGGTTTTGACAGTCGAATTCGCGACACGTTCACGAGTGTTATGGGCTTTTGCAAAATTGGGAACCTCTTTTTATTCATTGCACGAAAAATCACTTGAACACGGAACAACAATAGCGCGAGCCCACGTTCCTGCGGCTCGATCACGTACTTTTCACCCTAAGCAAAATATCTTAGATGGAAAACTTCGGCTGAATTTCCTCTCTTAGAGACAATCGGTGAAACGAATTTCCGTTTAGCCATTCTTTCCAAAACCTCGGATCTTAACAGAAAAACGTCGATTTTCCATAAGACCCAATAAGCAGTTGGCGCCTTCGGTACCTCCGCGCCCCTGCAGATACGACTTTGCACGATTTCGATGATTTTTAATAAAAAAACTACTTACAATTTTGATGTTTTGACTTCCCAAAAATGCAACAAGAAAAAACGCATTATAAAAAATTGTGGGTTAGCGCCTTTGGTACCTTCACCCCTCAACTCTAGGTTTTTGTGGTAAAATAAAGTTGAAAACCACACAAGAATTGCTTCTAACTTCTTCCTAATTTCAACCTCCTTCACCCTGAAAGTGCTGTTGAAATATATTGAAATAAAGATGGAAATTTTTACTCAGGACGTTTTCCGTGGCACCGCAATCTGATGCACTTTTGCTTGTAGAACAGCTCAAAGAAATCGAAAAAAAAAGAATACCAATTTTTGAGATTCCGATTAGTTTACGAGATGTCAAATTTTTGACTGTCGATAACGATTTACTCGTCTTTTCCAGAAGATTTCGTGGGGGCGCCATATGGCGATCAATTCCGTTATATTTCGCCGTGCAGAGCAAAAAAAAAACAACAACATCAAGAAATCTGTCAAAATTTCGATATATCGCTCGGGTTCCGACATATCAAATTTTTTTTCTCTCCAAAATTTGAATGAAATAATAAATATTGTCTACATAAATAGAAAAATTTCAATTATTATTCTAGCTCCCGTAAATGTTGAGATAAGTTGAGATAGAATTGTTCGTACTTGTTGACTGGGATGATGGCAGTCTGCCTTCGGGCAGTCCCACTTTCCCCACTTCAATAAACTACTCAACTAAACAAACTAAATTATAAAATCTACTAAGGCAAACAAATCAACTTCGATTATAGAATCTTTCGGTTCTTGAGGGCTGGATACTTTGACTTCTTTAGGGTTTTTTTGGGTTCTTTGTGGAGTTCTTAGTGGGTTTTTTGGGTTCTTTGGGTTTTCGGTTTATTTTAGTTTGCTACTATCGTGTTTCTGTCTATATTGGTCACCAACTGTCTGTTCCGTGAATCTCAACATTTGCGGAAGCTCGGATGATTGTCTGCATTACTATTTTTTCAGATTTTTTTCCCTTTTATTCGAATTTTGAACACAACAAATCGGTATCTCGGAACCTGAGCGCTGTATCGAAATTTGTCATTCCTATTATTTTTTGCTCACCACATCGATATCCATTGAAATCATCCATCAGATGGCGCTGCCACAGAAATCGTAGAGAAAGCACCAAAAAATCGATATTGACACGAAAAATGAGATATCTCGAAAACTAATCCAACCCACACAGCAAAATTGATCTCGGGATCATCGTGATACAGTCCTATTCGGGTCTCGCCAAGATAGAACGTCTTATAGACGTCTGTGGGAGGTACTAGTGAGACATTGTTCTACCCGGGATTAATATAGGATGGCTTGAGGATGTCCGGTCGTGACCGTTTGTAGACGATCGCAGTGCACTCTCTTATAGACGTCTGTTCGAGGTACTAGTAAGACACTGTTCTACCCGGGATTAATATAGGATGGCTTGAGGATATCCCCCCGTGACCATGAGTAGACGATCACAGTGCACTCGCTTATAGACGTCTGTGGGAGGCACTAGTGAGACACTGTTCTACCCAGGATTGATATAGGATGGCTTGAGGATGTCCTGTCGTAACCGTTAATAGACGATCTTAATGCACTCTCCAATAGACGTCTGTAGGAGGTACTAGTGAGACATTGTTCTACCCGGGATTAATATGGGATGGCTTGAGGATGTCCTGTCGTAACCATTAGTAGACGATCGCTGAGCAGTCTCTTATAGACGTCTGTGGGAGGTGCCAGTGAGACATTGTTCTACCCGGGATTAATATAGGATGGCTCGAGGATGTCCTGTCGTGACCGTTTGTAGACTATCGCTGTGCACTTTCTCATGGACGTCTGTGGGAGGTACGAGTAAGACTATAACATGAGGTCTTATAGAAGAAAAGTCTTATACTTGAGTATTTCAGTGACTGAGTGAGGAAAATAACACTCTCTGTGTATCCGTTAGATGTGCGTTATAAGAGCGTAAAGTAATCGTACAATCTCAATAGTCAGGTTGGTGTAGTGGTTAGAGAGTTCGGTAGATATTAGTTAGGTAGATAGGTCGGTCCGTTAGGTCGTAGGTTCGAATCCCCGCAGTGCCATCTTTCCGAAATGCAAATTGCATTTCCGGACAACTTTTTTTTTAAATTCATATTGGTCAAATAATTGAACTAATATAACGATATGTCGAATTTCGGCAAAAAAAAATGATTTAACAAATGAATAATTATTTCGCAAGCGTTTTTTTACGGATATGCATATAAGCAAATCTTTGGACATCGCAGGGGCGTCAGTGGGATTGTCCCATTCCGGTAAAACGTAGCGGACATTTAAAAGCGCATGGGAGTCCCATGGGACCATCCCAATACCATCACGAGGCAACTGTCAAGATGTCCGAAAGACGTCCTTTGGACGTCTTTTTGCTGTGTGGGAAATCTCGAAAAATTGGTATTCCTGTTTTTTCGATTTAGTCGAGGTGTTTTACAAGATAAGTGCATCGGTTCGCGGTGCTACGAAAAACCATACTCCTTGCTGTTCGGAGGTTTGACGTAACTCTGCACCCTTCCATCGGATACCCGGGTAGGGCTCAAAATTCAGAACGAGCAAAGTTAAGAAGGGTAAAAATTCCGAACGCGGAAGTTAAAAATAAGAAAAAAATAAATGCATCTTCACCTTCCAGTCCAAACGCTGGATAAACAACGGTACATAGACCAAAAGTTCACATAAACAATGTTGTAGAGAATTGAATTACCTATGAAAAATCAGTGACGACATATATCTAACTGTGATAATTTACGATCATTTTCGAATTAGCGATAATTTACAAAGATAAAAAACCGCCGCGGTTTTTAACATTTCCTGACTTCTGAGCTTTCCCACACGTAAATTATCGCAGGTAGATACATACCGTCACTGACTTTTTTCATAGAAAATTTAATTCTATACAACATTGTTAAAGTGAACTTTTGGTCTATATAGCGTTGTTTAACCAGCGTTTTGACGGGAAGGTAAAAATGCATCGATTTTCTTATCGTTTCATTTTTTTTCTATCCAAACGCTGGATAAACAACGCTATATAGATCGAAAGTTTACATAAATAATGTTGCAGAGAATTGAATTTCCCATGAAAAAGTCAGAAAAAGCTCGAAAGTCAGAAAATGTTGAAAACCACGCCGACTGATAGGCGTTCGGCATATTGTACGTTCGCTACAATCTCATTCGGGATTTAGACCGTTCGAAGCAATTCCATTCTGGGCGACCGTTCGTAACATTGTCGTTTGAAGCTTTGCGCGTACGGAATTTTGGCTCTTCTAAACATTACTCATTCTGATTTTCAAGCCACAACCCGATGGTAAAGTCGTGCCAAATTTCACATGCGATAAATCTATTGGGTATATTTCTAAGCTTTACTCAACAACCAATTGGCTTAGGATTTATAAACGCACGTACTATTGACATATTGGTATTCTCACCAGACTTTCATGGTCAAGGTTATAATTCACCTTTCTCCTTTCAACTCCCATTCTCACACACCTATGAGACGTGTACGTGTAAAATTAATGCACTTTTTTTTAGTTCTTTCCCGTCACTTTACACATTCTAGACTAATTCGTCAAATTCACTCGGCGTTTTCCGATCTGAAATATATATGTCGCCGTTTTGAAAAAAAAAATTGTTTTCGCTGTAAGACCATTAGGGTGGTTTTTATTTGGGTTCTTCTGTAAGCAATAATTAATCGTCCCGCCAATATAATAACCGACGTATAGAAAAATTGCATGTATCTTAAATAGTAACTTCACCTGGCCTTAGGCGTCGATTAGAATTGGACTAGGAGGTTCATTATGGGCTTAACATTAAAAAAAAAAAATTTGGAATTAATTGAGCCTCCGGCAAAATCAACATTCGGACATGACCCAAATAAGAAACGCCCTAATGACCATAGTTGCTGAAGATACTATTCACATTGGGGCTTGACAACAATGGTCCGTTCGGCAATTTCGTGTCAATTACGTTACGACAGTAGCGACTAATAACAATTTTTGGTCCGTGACATTGGACATATGTGCGAAAGAGCATAAGAAAAATGGCCGGGGAGTATATCTGTGTCTAACTCGATGTAGTCTCGACATGCGGATTGATCATTTTCACATTTTCTTTCGTTTTTGTGTGAATACATTCGAAATTCGACAAATTAAGTTGGTGTTGTATCAGACCACGCAGTTTTCACGTGTACACCATAAGCAAGTCTCTTTTTGTGATCAGCATTCACTAATTCCGTTGTCCGATTCGAACATTTCTTGAGTCTGTCAACTCTGCAACGGCTGATGGTTGCCCGAGTTGTGATCAGTACCGCATCAGGTACGACTGCAACATCGGAGCTTCATATGCGACCAAAGTGCCACCTTAACAAAAGATATTAACGGAAAGGTTATATGTAAGGGGGGTACATCTGTGTAGATTGCCGGAAAAATACGTGAAGAAAAAAAAATATTTCACTGAAGCAAAAACTTATATACGTATAAATATTAAAATATTACAATTTTTTGAAATAGAATATTGAAATTTCTTGAAATAAATAAAATATTAACAGTTTTTGAAAGAAATATTAACAAGTCTATAAATATTTATTATCAATGTGTTCTATATCGACTCGGAATTCAATTTTGTTTTATGTTCGCGCTCACATGCAACATATGTTTCGAACGTTGATTCGTATTTGATTATCGACATATAGATATGGACTGCTAATGTCCCGAGAAAAAGTGAAATCGCTATAGAAAGAGAAGTGACTAGCGTGGCTCTTAACCTCTCTCTTTCTAAGTCAAAGCTGATTGGTCGCAATCATCCATACGTCGATGATGGCGACCAATCAGCTTTAACTTAGAAAGAGAAAGGCTTAGAGCCACCCTAGTCTCTTCTCTTTCTATTGCGATTTCACTCTGTCTCGCTACTTTAGCAGTCCATATCTATATGTCAATGTATTTAATTCTTGATTTCAAAATCACGCGCGCACTATCGAGTCGGTAGCGCGAAGCTTATGGTTTTTTGGGTGCGACGCACATGCCAGCCTCCTGATGGCGCGGTTGATCCGCTCGAGTTCAGTCTCTTGTTTGCAGGTCTATTCGTAGGAAAAAAAAATCGAAAAAAAATCTTGCCGGCCGCCCGACAGCGATGAGTCATGGACGTTCCAGTACTAGGACTCTCGAGGGCACTTTTCTGTACCGTTTTCGATACCGACAGTCGATAGTCACGGAAACGCCTACTTTCGCTCCTACAAACACTCCCCGAAAAGCGACGAAAACACGGCTGCGTTATATAAACAATTTATCTTGCCCTTCGGGCACCTTCGCTTTTTTTTTGAAAATATAAAAATAAAGGAGCTTGGCTTTTTTGCATCGGAAAACGTAAAGGATCGCGGCGGCGCTGACCATACTGCCATGGACTGAAAAATCATGTGGCATGCATAATAATGTCAAACTGTCAGTTTGCTATGTCAGAACAAATCGGAGGAGACAGTGCAATGGAGAATTGCGACGTTGCCGTACTTCTTTAGGCAGTTACCGTAACGTAAAATTGTCCCAATTCTACGATATTGATTCGTCGAGGTACAACTAATTAGTTTTGTATAAAATTATCAATAAGACGTTAATAATCGACCGTATTGTGACAAGCATCAGTTGGAAAGAATGTGGGCTCGGCTTATGCACCCACGCAAGCCGCCCCTTCGTGACGGAGCCTCCTTAAGGTGAAAATGTCAGCCGTGAAATATTATCCAGAAGTTAAGGTATTACAGACAAGTTGTCAAAAACACGTTTTTTTAGGGTCTTGTGCCACACAGTTTTTCTTAAAAGCTGCCCTAGCGGGTCGGGTGCTGAGTTAAATGCCCATTAAAGACTTTCGATATGCCTATTGAAATCACTAGCTTAATGCCGTGACTCTGATAGGCATTTATACTATGAAATTTATAGTCACTTTGGTAGGCATATTGGTTTAAGAAGTGCCGGTGAATGTCGATAAATGCCTAACGAGAATGCCTTCAAAATGCCTGTCAGAATGCCTATTAAAATGCTAGCGAGAGTACCGTGACTTTCTTAGGCATCCATGGTTGCTTTGACAGGCATATCGGATCATCAAGTGCCGGTGAATGCCTTTAAAATGCCTCTCAGAATGCCTATCGAAATGTTAGCGAGGATGCCGTGACTCTCTTAGGCATCCACCTATGTTTCAAAATCAAATTAAATCCGCCACCAAAAAACAATCCAAAACTACCGACAACTTGATCACGCAATCAAAATTTTTTAGGTTAAATCACCCACACAGCTGGTCGAGAGGCGCTCTCGACAGCGCAGGCAGACCACTACACGCAACATAAAACACGACAAGCTTGAACCGAACTTTTGAAGCCAATATGCCTGTCAAAGTAACCATGGATGTCTAAGAGAGTCACGGCATCCTCGCTAGCATTTCAATAGGCATTCCGACAGGCATTTTAAAGGCATTCTCGTTGGGCATCTATCGGCATTCACTGGCAATTTTTGAACCAATATGCCTACCAAAGTGCCTTAGGCATTCATACAGTCACTTCATAGCCACCCAATCCGCTAGGGTGGAGCTAGATCGACTATTTTCGACGCCGGATTCGTGTTTTATGGGGAAAAACCTATGAAAATCGATTGTCACTTGTCTTGACTATTCTTTTCTTTGTTGGCCTATGTTATTTTCCATCACTCAGATCCCCACCAATGTGTTTATCGTTGACCTTGTACTGACCTTGATCCATAGCGATACTCGATGAACCTCGGTTGTATCGTTCGCAGTGACAGTTGGTTATTTGTGCGTGTTACCGTGACTGTAAAAATAGGCGGCGTGTGTGTGACACATGTGCGTGGAGCCGGTCTTACAGGCCAATAACGCTGGCGGTGATAGTTGTAATGGTTGCCGGTGACAAAGGAACCGAGCAGAAGGTATGTACTAGGTGTCCGCTTCTTGACATGTACTTATTCGATGGAAGCTCAATGATTTCTTTATCCCCGTCATTGGTAACGCTCCGGCTCCCTGCTGAAGTGACAAACGGTAAATTCGTAAATTAAGTCACGAATGATGAGTTTCCCGTTAATCGGGTGCGGCTCGAAATTCCGAACGAGACAATGTTTCGAATGACAATGTCGCGGCATACAATGACATTGCAGCCAATCGTCAAAATTCAGAATGACATTGTAGCGAACGTACAATATTTCGAACGTCCGCCAGTCGGCGCGGTTTTCAACATTTCCGGACTTTTGAGTTTTCTCACGCGTAAATTATCAAACTTAGATAAGGTAAATGGTCCCGTTTTTGACACTGTCCCAGATTGTGACACCGACGGCAAAGTTTTGACTGCCATAAATATAGTTCTTGTCGAATAATAATCAAATTATCGGCTAATTAAAGAGCGTTTTTGACTTTTAATTATTGGACAAACACACTTTTTTCAATTGAATATTTTGTAATGGAAATTGACCAGTGAACAGTGTAATACGCGTCTCAGTGGCTCCGCAGCGGCCGTGCTACACATACGACGATGCTAGCAAGTACGACGACCTACGAAAATTTTAAATTTGTTCGTACTGTAAGTATGAAACGACATAAAAATGCTATCGACACATTCAGCATAAACTAGACAGTCGATGAGATAGAAAGAATTTAACTTTTGGTTAGATATTGGGTTAAATCTGTAGTGTCAATAACTACGTCACATAATTGAGGTTAGGTTGCAGTTGTTGACGCTCGACTTCAAGGGTCAGGAAGTGGGTACGAATAAGTGTCATGAATTGGGCCAAGGGAGTCATAAAACGGGTACACGTAGAGGTTATAAGCTGCGTCAAGGGTGTCGTGAATCGGGTATACGTAGGGGTCACAAACTACAACATGGATGTTTCTCTCGTCTCAGAAACCCCGGCAGCAGAAAAGCGATATTAAATCAATTATATTAATAAATATTAATTATTTTACTTGTTCAATAGGTAAATCCCATTCGGAGGTCCTTAACGCACGTGTTACGACCTTAACCTTTCATTTTAGTTATATCAAGCGTCAATGAAGAGTAAAAATCCGACACCGGTGCTCTTAAAGTGTCGGTAACTGGGCCTTATTTACCTTATATGCCGTCGCTGAGTTTTTTATAGGATATTCAATTCTCTACAACGTTGTTTGTGTGAACTTTTGGTCTATGTAGCGTTGTTTATCCAGCGTTTGGACGCGAAGTTAAATGCATTGATTTCCTTATTGTTTTGATCTTCCCGTTCATTGCTATTCAATAGAGATCTTTTTTCTTTCTGTGGCCGATAGTGTTAACGGGGGAATTCTTTAAATAAAGACGCCCAACAACTGATTCACATCAAACTTTCCGAATATATATTGTACTACATTAAACAAATTATTTTTATCGTTCTTCGAGCATAAATATGTGTAATTAGCACGGTAATAGCCATCCAGCCAGGGTGAAAAAAGAGTTTGTGGACGGTAAGCATCATTGCCGTTGTTGCTGTTGTCTGAAACAATACAATCAACATGTTTCTCAATCTGGATTAACATGGCTATATTAGACTGGTTCTTAGCAAGGGTCATTTTTGAATAAAATAGAAACGCCCTCCACGTAGTTTCCAAGTAATTAAAAAAAAAATATTCGCGAAGGGCCTTCTCCCTATCTCAATATTAATCCAAGCCTAAGTAATTTCATATTTTTTGTCATTTAATAACATGCAATGTTTATTGGATTAATTTATTATAGCTGAAATATCAACCGAAAACACATTTGCCCCATATGCTTTCTTTATCAGAAAGATGCGTACTTAAAAAAAATTGTTCATCACCAAAAACAAAATAGCTGAACTAGTATGGCGGCTTGAAATTGGAAATAATTCAAATTACGATAAAAATTGCGTTTTCACTTTGGTGGGGTCATTGGATGGGAATTCGGGACTTAAAGGATGACTGACACTTAAGTGCAACTCATACGACGAAGTAACAAACAAACAAAAAATACAGTCCGACTTCCAAATAACAGACTCGGCTATAACAGATCTTCCCCAGTTTCTCACCCGAGCGCGTCCCCCACTCCGACTCGAACTTCGAGCTCAAGAATCTCGTTCGCACGAGTCTTTTGTTGAGAGAATCGCATGCGGAAAAGAGTGAGAGAGACAGACAGAGGTAGCGAGTGCGGAGCACGCGTCTAGTGGGGGTATGCCATTTCGGAGAAAAACTCTTTCCCTCGGGGGCTTTTGGTCTGTTATTTGGAAGTCGGACTGTATTTACTCCAACAATTTTTATCACAAAAACTAAACACGAAAGACCATAGATAAAAATTGTTGGAGTAAATATTTTTTTTTGGTTTGTTGCTTCGTCGCATGAGTTGCACTCAAGTGTCTGTCATATTTTGAGTCCCAAATTCCCATCCGATGACCCCAGCAAAGTGAAAACGCAGTTTTTATCGTAATTTGAATGATTCCTAATTTTCAAGGCGCCATATTAGTTCAGCCATTTTGTTTTTGGTGATAAACCATTTTTTTCAAAGTACGCATCTTTCTGGTAAAAAAAGCATATTGGGCCAATTTGTCTTCAGTTAATATTGTAGCTATAATAAATTAATCCGATAAGCATTGCATGTTTTTAAATGACAAAAAATATAAAATTAATTAGGCTTGGGTTAATATTGAGATAGGAAGAAGGCCTTTCGCGAATATATATATTTTTTTAATATTTGGAAACTATGTGAGGGGCGTTTCTATTTTTATTTAAAAATGACCCTTGCTAAGAACTAGTCTACGCTATATGTGATATCTTGAATATCAGGATAAAAGTATATTTTTGCGGGGAAAAAAATTTAGCCAGGCCCACAGAAAGCGGTTGCGGGAAAAAACCGGTGGTTGAAACCGTTTTACCACCATGCGGGATGTTTATCATCGTATATTGCAGACAGCAAACCGACGGAATTAGCGACTGATAATAAGCCTATACAACAATCGTTTTTGTAGCCCAGAGGAATAACTGAGGAAAACTCGATCGAGGAAATTATGTTTGTGGTGGTGAAGGAATTCGGAGGCTTTTGGAATCCGTGTGAGGAGGTGAAAGAATAGGGTGTAAGAATAAATTTGATGGAGACAACTGGATAAAAGATGGCGTCGAAAAAGATGACCATGTTCGATAAAGTACAGGTATGGAAGACCTCCTGATTAGATAACATCAGGGGAGATGGGGTACATTCGACCACGGGGTAAATTTAACCACGGTGTCACATACAGGTCTCGAAACTCCCACGGTGGGGGATGTTCAGCTGATGACATTTTTATGTTGCTCGAAGCGGCCGCAATTTGGGCGCCACTACGTCCAGAGTCGCGCCGCGACTACGTCAGGCGGAAGAGAGATGGAAGCAGATTGTCGATCTCTTTCTAATAACCTAAACGCACCGAATGAATGAATACGATTTACCAGTTGAAAAGAATATCGAAGCACATACGTTATGACGTTGATAACGATAAAACTCGATAAAACGCTCAGATAGATAAGTATTTCTTTCTACTATTTCGACAAGAATATAAAAATAATATTTACCGAACAAACCTCACAACTCGTTTCAATTTTGTTTAAATTGAAAATAAGAAATAGAACAAATAATAATAATAATTAAGACAGAACTGAAGTTTTCGAATGTCAGAACAAACTGATGCTATATCTGATCTCACTTATTTTCATCTTGTAGTATTGCTCGGCTTCATATCGGTCTGTACAGCGGTGAGCATCTGGCACTGCAGGTTCACAGACCCAAACACTTCTGCAGTGCCGTTTTCCGAGAGTCTCTACAATCATCCAATATTCACACTAGGTGATGTAGTTTTAGATAAGAAACAACAATAATGAAAAAAAAAAGAATTGTCACATTTGGTCAAATTTACCAAAGATGTCGACGTTCTGAAAAAACATACACGAGGCAAACAGTGGCAAACACGAGGCAAAAGTAATAGTACATTATGACACTAGTACGAAAAAGAATTTTCGGGCAGGTGTGAATTTGTAGCACGAGCCGAAGGCGAGTATTGCAATAACACGACTCAAGAAAATGTTTTTTGCACGAGTGGCGTATAGATTTTTATGGGACAAGTCCTGTAAATATGGTTTGAAGCGAACGAAGTGAGCGTAAAAGGTGCTCCTTCACAATTGGCGTGTGCCAATTGTGGTGGAGCACACCTAACCATCGACAGAGCATGTCCGATGTTTCTAAATGAAAAAGCTGTATACGCCTATGCGGCTGAAAAAATTATATCGTTCACATAAGCTCGTCGGTGTCTCACCGGAGCTTCGATGGCTCATTCACTTAGCTCTAACGTCGCGTTTCCCGCTCTTCTCCAGCGCCCACTCTACCAGCCCCAGCCCATATCTACTACCCGTACCAACCTGCCTCAGAGGGAAGTCCACATTCGTACAGCCACATCGCTGCAACGGCTAAGTCTCCAACTCACACTCGGGCTGTACTAGAACAATCTAACGCTCCCGTTTCTAGCCACGAACAAAATACGAATGGAACATATAACGCCTCCGAAATCAACAACAATACCATCCACGGAGAGTTCGACGAATCGGCTGCTCCCCCCAATTCGGCCAAAGATAAAAACAAATCGAAATGACGACCGTCGGCTAGCTGTCTCGCGACTCGTGCTGCTCACTCTAACTTGCTTCTCGCTCCACATGGACGAATTTCGCCACCACCTCAAAACTCACAAAACTCTGCACTCATGAGCCCTTGGCTCACATCGCTTATGTTATTCCGTCCATCATCCGGCTTATTATCGATCAGCCCGTCCCAGCTCTTTCAGCTTTCGGCCTTGATTCGCTTAAACTAGTTATAGACATTCTTAATTCTATTCCGTCGCTGCTAGCTCATAATCTTGCTCAACCTCAACGGCAACATTCCCATAACAGTTATAATGGCTGCGAATAATTTCATAAAAATTCTGCAGTGGAACTGTCGTAGTTTACGGAACAAACTTGGCCTTCTCATGAATGTGGCGAATTCATATGACGCAATTATCTTATGTAAACGTGGCTTAGCCCTTCTCATAATACCCCTTCAATCAACGGGTTCAACGCTTTTGTTAAAAATAGGATCAATAATCGAGGTGGCGGACTCGCTATCTACATCAAGAAGTCCTTTAAGTTCACAGAGATAAACACTATTTATCATCAACCAGACAAATCGGAACTCTCTATTTCAATCCAAACTTTACTCGGCTCCATAGTAATAGTCGCTCTATACAAATGTCATGGCACAGAGTGGGGACTGGAATCTCTTGTTTAACTCGCTCGCAGCTTTTGATAAAGTAGTGGTCGCCGGAGACTTCAATAGTCACCATGTCTTTTGGGCTTGTTCAAACAACAGCTCTTCAGGGATTTCTTTATTCGAAACCTATTCGGACTATGATTTAGCTCTACTCAATGATAGCTCTCCTACTCGGATTACTCTTATAAATCAGAACATCTCTGCAATCGATCTCTCCTTCATTTCCCCAAATCTTCTCTCTCTATCCTCGTGGATGGTGGAACCCGATTCCGACTGCTCGGATCATTTTCCAATATTAATCTCTTTGGGAATACCGCCGGATCGACGCCGTCTCCTGATCGTGGTCCCTCGTTAAAAAAGATAGATTGGTCAAAATTCAAAGTTCATGTCGACGCAGCGGCTCCCTCAATCAGAAATCAGGCTTCATTGTCGCAGTACAAGAATATTATTAGCGCTATCAACGAAGCAATTTTGGAATCGTGCCCCGCCTCGCGGAGACCTCATAATAAATCTAAAGCTCATCCAGCGGTTTGGTGGAACAATAGCTGCAGGGAAGAAAATTTAGCTCGTAGAGAAGCTTGGTCATTCTTTCGAAACAACGCCAATGTTAAAAATCTAACCCAGGCCAAAAAACTCGACGCGCTCGCGCAAAAAGCCTTCCGCATAGCTAAAAAAGAGTCTTGGGTCCACTTTACCGAATCCATAGACTTTCGTACGCCATCCAATCTTGTCTGGTCAAAAATCAAACGTTTCTGACACAGAAACCTTGGAATCCCTGCAACGAGACCTGGCGACTCCGAAGCCATTTGTAAAAGAATAGATCTCATCCCTAAATTTGGTCCACCGTCCTGTTTCTACCCTAACTTTCCGACAGTCTTCGCTTCTAACATGAAATTGTGTTCACCATTCACCACGGCGGAACTCGATCATGCAATCACTTGTTATATCCCGATACCTATCGAAATATCTTTTTTTCCATAAATTGCGAAATATCATTGCTCCGCGGTTGGCAAAACTGCTGTTTCCTCAATAAAAGAACCTATAATGTAATCCGATACCCCCTGCACAAAGAAGACGCGCACGTGATCAGTCACGCGAGCGTCTGAATATTTCACAATCAGCTGAAAATCTGCCAAGCTAAGTCAATCACGGCTTAGCGACAACCCGAACGATTAAAAACTCTCGATAAAAAGACGAAATAGACGCTCACGTGATAAGACGCGCGCGTCGCAATATCTACGTTTCCATAAAATGCGCTAGAGTAACCCGATCACCACTTCGAGGACAATCGACTAAAGTCAAAGACTTCGACCAGGAGACAAAGCGAGGGAAACTGATGACGATGACAGAAAATCAACCGATCTTGTCGACTTGGGAAACCAATGAATCGAAGATCATTAGTCTTTCTTTAAAGCCTGATCTCGTCGGTGCTCACACCCCGAGTGTCGTCTTGAGTCTCGCTAGTCTCTTCGTCGGTAGTTAGCGCGTGTCTTCGGCCCTTCTGGCCGAGCCTTTTCACCCGAACGATCAGAAAGTCATCGAGGTAAGCGTTCTAATAATTCTATCGCGAGTGATCGGCGTCAGAATAAGAAAGAACTCAGTGTATTTTCAATACACAAATTATTATTTCACACAACGTCGGAACCTCTGTGGAAAGCGTTCCGACTATTTAATAAATTAAAGACTACGTTTCGGAAAGCAGTAAAACCTCTGTGAAAAGCGTTCCATCTGTTCCACGAAACAACTAATCAACATCCAAAATCCAAACTAGATCTTTGTACAAGAGAAAAGAACTACCACAACGAACCACATTGTAAGTCATACTAAGACTATTGTGACTCTTCTTTCCTAACCTAATTCTATTATTTCTAAATAAATCGAATATAACATAAACAGATACGCCTAGCGTTTTAATGGTATTCCTAAAAATATAAATTAAAATAGCCCTGCGTATAACTCAGGGCTTAACACACGCTTTCCAAACCTAAAGCGGCTCTTGGACCGGACAAAATTGACAACAACGTTATCCGCAACCTACCACAATCAACCCGAGAAATCTTGTTGAATACACATAACAGCATCTTCAAATTAGGACTTTTCCCTGAAGAATGGCATAATTTCGCTATATTCTTCATCCCCAAACCCAATTCAGACAAATTTAGGCCGATTTCGTTAGCATCGTGCCTCTTGAAGCTTATGGAACGACTTTTACAGCGCCGCCTCACTTAATGGCTTGAAAAAGGTCTTTGCCTCTCACCTTCTCAGTTCGGATTCCGCAAAAACAGATCTCGTGCTGACAATCTCTTTATACTCACTTCTGGAATTTACTCTGGTTTCGCAAACAAAAAGTTTACGTCTTGTGCCTTCCTGGACATCTCCGGAGCATTCGACAACGTTGACCCTGGCATTCTCGCTCATTGTCTGAGAGACATGAGTCTCCCCTGGTCGTACTGAAAATTTATCTTGAACCTTACTAGCAGTAGAAATATATATTTCAAAATCGATGGCCAAACTCATGGTCCATTCCTTGCTTTCAAAGGCGTCCCCCAGGGATGTATTCTGAGCCTTCTGCTATACAGTCTGTTCCACAAGAAAGGGTACGCGATTTCTCGAAAAGTTTCAAAGGAAACCCCATTTTTCTTTTTTCACATGAAATTTTTCTTTTTTCACACACACACACGCACACGCACACGCACACGCACACGCACATCTGACAAAATTTAAGACTCATAATATTTTATATCATAATTATTTTATTTTTTATCCAATTTCAATTTAATTTTACAAATAATTATTCAAAACCAACGGCCGTTTCTTCCGGTGTTACCGGCACGTTGTTGGTCCGCAATTTGGTAGAGGAGGTCGACCACACCTGATTGCCGAGCAAGATGTGCCCGTCGTGAAAAATACCGCTGCCTTCGGAACTGACGCCGTCCCACTTATAAAATAAGAATACGGTTATGTTTTAAGGTGATGCATAACCTTTCTCCATCGTTGTCTCTCGCTGCACAGCGAGCGACTATAGCGCTATCTTTCTCGCACACCATGACGAGCGAGAAAAAAAAGAGAGAGAGAGAGAGAGAGAGAGAGAGAGAGAGAGAGAGAGATAGCGAGAGAGATATATTAAAAACAAAAATTACCTCCCCGGCCTCGCCATCTATTCGGCGTTGTGCCTCTTGCCGGCCCCTGGATGGGGATGGCAGCATCGGGGATGGGAGCATCTTTTTCAGGTTCCACTACGATGGCCCGGGCTGGCTCGCGCTCCAATATTCTGTCTCCAGCATCGCCCTGCTTGGCCGCTGCAGCTCCTTGGTCATTATTATTCTCTGTAAATTGCCAATAAATGAAAAATTATAAATCAAAATAAATAACAATAAATGATTATGAATATTTTATTTTTCTTACCCAAATCCATGCTGTCGTCGGTCATAAACTGTCAAACAGAGGAAATTGTAATTAATATAAAGAGAATAAAATAAAATGTAATATAAATATCTTACCAATTCGTCGTCTGCCATATCACTTGGTGAATGAATATCCGTTGAATGATTGAAAACAAAAGAAAATCATAGCAAACGAAGATCGGATGGGCATACGATACACGGGTTAACAAAAAATCACAGCTCATCGAAGGAAAAATCAAGCGCTCTGCGATGGCTGCGCGATCGGTAACGTGTCCACGTGCGCGGTCGGTAACGTACCCGCCTGCGCGGTTGGTAACGTACTCGCCTGCGCACCTCATTTTTCAAGGATAGTGATATGTATCAACCCACTGAATGAGACCGCGATCGTAAAAATCTGCTCGAAAAGGACGATGTTCGAGCTTCACCTGTCACTTCAGATACGCGTCTGAACGATTCCAGAAACCGAAAAATAATATAATTATCGTTCACTGATACGGTATTCCCGAGCGGTTTAAGCGTGATTTTTCCAGCACCCCTTAAGCTCCGTCAACTTATCATTGGAAGAAGAAATAGAAAAAGTAGACGAAAGATAATCAGGTACTGTGTAAAATACTATCGTCAAAAATTAATGAATCCGAATGAAATTTTGTTACGAAAAGTATTTTTTTTTCAATAATTTTTCATCCGTTATGAGTGTGACCAGTTTTCCGAATTCGGTTAAAATAGGCCACTGTGTGATTGAAAAATAACAGCCGTTGGACAAATTGAAAAAATAAAATAGTGATTTCGTCCCGCAAAATTATTGAATGAAGAAAAAGTAAAAAGAAGATCATTAGGCGGTGAGTAATATATATATATATATATATATATATATATATATATATATATATATATATATATATTAATCTCAAAAAATGAAAATATACACTACCGTTCGATATTACCAGTACACTTGCATGGCGCGCTCGCAGAAATTATTCGAGTCAAATTTATACCGTCACTTTAACTTATTTTAATATCACTTCTAGGGTGAAAGAAGTTGAAAGTAGGATGGAGCTATAAGCAATTCGTATGCACGTTTCAACGTCACTTCACCCTAAAAATCGCAGTTATTTCCCATTTTACTAGTTTGGAAGTCGAAACGATGATGAAATAAGAAATTAAAAGATGTTACCCTCACTCGGAAGATGAAACGATGGTAAAAAAAATGTCGAATCCACATTGAGGTTTAAACGAAGATGGAAAAATATTTCGACCTCACATCATCATCCAATTCGGATGTATAATTTGAAATAAGTTGAAATGAAGGTGAAAATTTCGACTCGGGCATTGTTGCGTCTACGGAATATTCGACTAATACAATTCGTCTAAAAAACAATTCGACTAAAAACAATTCGACTAAAAACAATTCGACAAAAACAATTCTTCTAAAAACAATTCGCCTAAAACAATTCGACTAAAACAATTTGACTAAAAACAATTCGACTGAAACAATTCGACTAAAACAATCCGACTAAAGCGATTCGACTGAAACAATTCGACTGAAACAATTCGACTAAAAACAATTCGACTATAAACAATCCGACTGAAACAATTCGACTAAAACAATTCGACTAAAACAATTCGACTAAAACAATTCGACTAAAAACAATTCGACGAAAAACAATTCGACGAAAAACAATTCGACTAAAACAATTTGACTAAAAACAATTCGACTATATACAATCCGACTAAAAACAATTCGACTAAAAACAATTCGACTAAAACAATTTGACTAAAAACAATTCGACTATAAACAATCCGACTAAAAACAATTCGACTAAAAACAATTCGACTAAAACAATTTGACTAAAAACAATTTGACGAAAAACAATTCGACTAAAAACACTTCGACTAAAACAATTTGACTAAAAACAATTCGACTATAAACAATCCGACTAAAAACAATTCGTCTAACAACAATCCGACTGAAACAATTCGACTAAAAACAGATCGACTAAAATGGTTTTTACGAGCACGCTTGGCAAGAGTCCTGAAAATATCGAACGGTAGTGTAAAAATAAAATTTGTTCACAAAAAGTGTTTCATAATCATTTTTCATCCGTTTCAGGTGTGGACAGTTTGGTGAATTCAGTTTAAAGCAGCTACTGGAGATCGATACATCATTGTTGCTAGACTTTACAATAGTGAATTGGTGATCTCATCCCATAAAATAGGCTGCTGTGCGCCTCAAGTGGTGGTTTTGCCATACTAAATAGGCTGCTGTGCGCCTTAAGTAGTGGTTTTGCCCTATCAACTAGGCTGCTGTGCGCCTTAAGTAATCGTTTTGATTAAATATAAGCTGCTGTGCGCTTAAGAATTTGCTGATCGAAGTTTCGGAGTAAAACTTCCGTATAAAAATCGTATTTTTCCAGTATAAAACAAGATTGGACTGTATATTGCCTTGAAAATACAATAAATATACCGGGTGCACAGTGTGTAGACGTGCTCTTCCTTTAAATCTATTATTTTTTTACCACTACGTGCTACAACTTTAGCATCATAGTCAAGGTTATACGACTGATATTATAAAAAAAACATCAGCGAGTTCTCTCGCCTGCTTGCTATAATTGTTATTCGTGATATACATATTGAGAACGAATATATATTACAAAAACCATCAAAAATCGAAATGGCGATTAGCCACGAACAAACGTTCGAAAACGTGATCGCTAATGGTCAATGGCTCGACGATCGACATATGGATACATTTTCGGAGTTGCTCAGGACTGCAAATCCTGAATTTGATATGCAGAGCACATGGTACGTTCAGTTTCCTCAGTGGATCCGTGAAGTATCACCGAATCGAAAACATATTCAGATTTTGCATAGTTGTGACGATTTTCGCACGAACCAAGATGGTCATTGGGTTTTGTGCTATTATGACGCGGAAAAGATATATTTTTACGATTCCATGAATAAGAGGAAACTTCACAGACATCACAAGGTGTTCATCGAAAAACTATTTCCTTTCTACCCTATCAACAATATTGAATTTCCAACGGTGCAACAACAATTAAATGGCAATGACTGTGGGGTTTTTTCAATTGCTTTTGCAATCTCGATACTACACGGCATGAGACCAGATAATTTGACGTACATGACTTCTGTTATGCGCGATCATTTGCTACAGGTATTCAGAAATAAAACATTGGAGCACTTCCCAATCCCTTCGGAATTGAAAGATTACCACGTGTTTCCCTCATTGGCGCAGTCACATGGAATAGGAACGAGAAATCGTGCAATCAAAGACAAGGATCAAGTAAAACAAAGACCCAGAAAGAACAGCACAAGATACACGAAAAAACCTAAGCCGAGTAAAACAGAAACTGAGTTGACTGTCGACTCTAGGAACTCAATAGGCCCTCTTGAAATTGTTGTCCATCAACCGAAGGGAATTAAGCAAGTGACAAAAAGAAAATTAATTATTGAATCGGAGGATAACGAAATCACGAGTAAGAAAAAGGTTCTAGAATCCATTCGTTCGTTGAATAACGACGCGTCAACGGCAATCAGACAAAGAGGAGTGAGCTGTGAGCGCGAATATGGTGATACACAAGTAAATCAATTCACAGAATCCCCTGTATCAATTTCCAACAATAACCTGAAAATTGCCCCATCAAAAGTTCAAGAGCTGAATCATCTTCAGAATCGAGATCTAATGTTCCTTTCGACAATGGACGATATTGGAGATGATATCGACGTAGGGTACACGATCGAATCGAATCAAGTAAAAAAAGTCGAATGTTACGATACCGTTGTAGTACCCGATACGTCCCTCACAAGACAACGTGTGGTTTGTGGTGCTGAACAAAGAACAGAAGTGAATAGTGAATCGAATCATTCTTTAAATGATACCGATAATTCTGCAGCCTCTGACCCAACCGAAAACAGTCGTATAAAATGGGCCGCCCGGAAAGACCGATTAAATCGGGAACGGCGCGAGAAATGGGCTGCCGCGAAACTTAGGGATGCCGGAACAACGGGATTTGATAGAATCGAATCGAGTTCTCGGAAAGTTGATAAAGGAAGAAACAAACAATATAATATACAAGTGTTTGATAAGCAAAAAAAAGAACAAGTAGCGACAATTACAGTGTTGATAAGGTCATAGTCGATGAGGGACAAACGAAATGTTTGGAAAATACGGATATACATAAAAGTTTAAAACGAAAATCATACGATCTCGATATTGATGACGAACGGCTTGATGATCAAACGCAATATCTTGCGTTCAAAGAAGTTGGATATTCGAAATCGCAGGTTATCCCCGAGCTTACAGAATGCAAGCTGCGCACAGTAAATGAACTATCTCACAAACATAAACGGGTTAGAATAGCAATAGGTACAAAGGAATTATTATTGTTAAAAGAGCAAATCGTCAATAACGTGTATAAATTCATTCAGGCACCAACGAAATCATCAATTGAAAGTCGTATGGAAGCAGAGCAAATTATCAAATGGTGTTTACATGTGAGGGCCAAATATATATTTATGATTTCAAAAAAATTGAAATTGATTAAACAAAATGCTGAAGTTCGCTTAACGCAATTATCAAAATGCATCAATGCTACGATACACGACAAGATAAATATTTTGTGCGGGATTATAAAAAAGCATACAGCCTCATCCGAGGCTTACTTTGCCGAAACTGTATATGTACAACCTCTACATTCCTTTGAGGCAATTGTTATGAACAAGAATGGTCAAGCAGAGAATATTTTACAACTAGATAATTCTAAAAAAAGTAAAAAATCATGGGAATGCACCTCGTTATGTAGACCTGTCGACAGCAATATTATCGACACATACCAAATTTTTCTTCAGAATGTCCACGAATGTAACTTGAGTAATATTCATAAAAAATTTCCAAAAATTCACGAATGCACAGAACGTCTTCATAATGATAAATTAGGACACAGTCACACATGCTATATCGCCCCAACGGACTGTAAATCTGTTTTCGTAGCTGTAGAGTTTTTATCGCCACACTACCCAAGAGTACGAACTGTCAAGAAATTATTTTATATCGTAAAATCATCATTAGAAAAATTGAATAATCTTGATGACGCTTTAAATACGGCTAATATAAAATTATTACGTGACATCGCAACGCGAGCTAAACAGAATTCAAATACGTCAGTCACCAGCACAGAAATTGACTTGGACGAGGACTCAATAATGGTCACACACTGCGCAGCATTCAAGTTATTAACCAAAAAATCAATGGATGCACCACGAAAAGCTTGTATATCGTGTGAGAAACTGTGTTTTAATAAGGATATCGTAACCATCGCAAACATAAAGGCTCGTTTGAAGTCGCCTTATTGGAGAGACTTAATGAAATATATTCGCGATCAAGGTAGCGATGCTGATTATCTTTGCATCAATTGTCTCAAAAAGTTCCGTTCAAACAAAATACCACCAACTTGTATTTTGAATAATCTTGTCGCAGGAGAAGTTCCCGCAGCATTATCTGGTCTAAACGAGTATGAAAAATTATTGATTCAAAGAGCTAAATCATTTCAACTAGTTCAGAACATGTGTACAATAGCTAACAAAAATATGCCACGCAGAGAGATGAATAAGAAGGCTATTGGTAGATCGTTTTATTTGCCGTTGCCAATTGAGGAAACTATAAAAAAAATTTGTCCTGCAACTGCTCCGCTCAATGTCGAGCATGAGTTATACATACTAGTGCGGGGAATTCCAACTAAATCAAAAATTGTATGGGAAAATTTAATAAATGTAGAAAGAGTATTTAGAGCCCTCGTTTGGCTTAAAGAAAATAATCCACTATACTCTGAAATCATGTTACCAGAGTCTGCCAGCTCGTTATTTGATGGAACGCTTCCAAATGTTCAATTTCAAGTTCAGCCGGATCCCCATAGCGAACGAGAAGATTGTGACGATGCACAATTGAATTTGAAAGATAACAGAGTTAATAATGATGATGGTAATATAAAGAACGTTGAAACGGAGGATAAGACTAAAATGGCGTTTCTCACGCTAATGTCGCAGTCAGATGAATACTATGAACAGTTTACTATCCATCCAATGTATTCCGATACAGAGAATAAAACCGCCACAGAGCTATATCAAATGTTGAAAGTTCAAGATGTACCTTTGGCTAATCACCATAAGCTTTTGGATTTAAAATGTTATCCAGATTTATATCCACACGGCATAAATGGTCAACATGAAGACAGGTCGATTCCACTTACCGATTTTGAATATTTTCGATCGAAATTCATGTCAAAGCACGCAAGATATAGACAAAATATTCAATATTTATTTTACGCATTGAATGACAGCAATATTCGTCAATTACGTAGTGGAATATTTCATAAGATGAATACAACTAACGCCAGACTGCGGTATACTGCCGGTAGTTACTTAAAACAATTAGCAAGAGGAGAGTTAGAAGGAAACCTGAATACTATATTTGGGAGACTACGGAATACAGAACAATTTTGGCGCAAGCCTAGATCAGACTTAAATTGCATGATTCAACACTATGGCCCAGCCACGTGGTTCCTTACTTTGAGCCCGAGCGAATATTTATGGACAGATTTGATACAATATCTGCGTGAAGTTAATCCCTCAATGGCACAAAAATCTGTGAATTCATTAATCACCTCTGATCCTGTATCGGTATCGAGGTTTATGGATAATAAATTTCGGGCTATGTTAAATTTTATATTGTAACGGTAGCCGTTACATCGAGCCCCAAAGCCCCACCCCAAGCCTCGACGCGCATGCGTACGAGGCTCAGCATCCACCAGCAAACAACATCCGTCAGCGACACCTGGAACAAAAAGAGGAAATAGGATCCGGCGGGTGTCGGGAGAAAAACACATAAAAAATGGACCAATGACGGATAAGAACGGTGTCGTCAATCCACCCTAGCCAATCGCTGCTCGTGCTGATGGCGTCATGCTGAAAAATGAAAAGAGAGGGAAGCTCCCGGTGGGGTATAAAAAACCACCACCGGAGGAGCCGATCATCAGATTTTCTCTGTCCACAGCCCCGGGATCGCCAGCCAGCAACCAGCAACCAGCAGCCGACTAGGAGAAACCGAGGAGGGAACGAGAGGAAAGCATCGGTTTGGACGAGCAACGGCGCCCGGGCATCACGAAAACGAACGGAGACACGAGAAGTCGAGGAGGCCGAGAGATCCACCGGAGCCACCCGCATGCCGGACAAAGTCCGAATTTCTTTTTCGTATTTTCCAGACGAAACTAAACAGAAACCGGGGGCAACGGGAGGGAAACTCCACAACACGGCGCGACGGCAACGAGAGGAGAAAGAAGTGAAAACGAGACAGCCACCGGCCGTTGACGCATCGAAACGTCGGCACCGAGCTGTCACCACAACGCCGCGCATGCGCAGACCGGCGATCACGAGATTTTATCGTTATGGTGTCCCGGACTACCGAAAAATCCCCTAAACCCGATCGATCGACGGGGAAAAACGCGGAAAAAACGCCGAAGACGAGAAAACACCCGGGAAGAACTCCCAATTCCGAGAAAAACGCCAACTTCCGGTATAGGCGCACGGACGACGAGGATCCGACGCGACACAGCCCACGCCACAGTGGCGACTGTCGAATCCGCTCGTCACCCACGGGCAGTTACCGCGACGTCCGATATCACGACGAAAGCGCCCCGCGCCACGCGTGACCCGTGTCGAAAGCTCCAGCGAGGAGGGGATAGCCGCCGAGACCGAGCGTGACACACCGCATCGACGAAGTCGCCCCGCGTTACGCGGGACCCGCCGCGCAAGCTCCCGCGAGGAGGGGAGAGCCAGCGAGATCGACCACCATCGATTGATTGATCACGGAGGTACCGGAGGGCAGCACCGTACGGCGTCGAAAGCACGCGCGCGCAAGCTCCGCTGAGCGTATCGAGAGGCATCTCTGCCGGGAATACGAACTCACGTAAGCGCGCGGCGATATTACGAGAGTAAGCGCGAAAAGCCCGTGTGCACGAAGCACGGCGAATTGTATGCGAACAATATCCGAAAGGGAGCGCGACGATCGCTCGAATTCCTACGGCGTAACGTATGAATGCGAGGAGAACGGAATAATTGTATGCAACTTTATGATTTTTTTTGAAGAATAAACCCTACTTTTACCTATTGCCCGCGTAAAAACATTTCTTTCGTGCTCAAGACCCTATAAAAAAATTAAGTAACAAAGAAATAGCGTTACATTTGGCGCCCAACGTGGGGCTTGAGCATAAAAAGAATATACCGGGTAACACGGGGACCAAGTAGGGTATGCTGTATAAATCACGGTTTGCACAGAGGCTTGCTCGACAAACAATTATGGAGGGGATCACAGAAGCAAGCATGAGTTCCCCGGAAGGAAGCCCGAATGGGGAGACACTTGCGTGGGAGTCAACCACGGCCGATCGGATGCTGCGACCCCAACCGAGGAATACAAGGAGAACAATCGGTGAATGGTCGGACATTAACGAACGGGACGATCGAGAGCACGGAGACAGCACCACCAATGGAGAAGAGATGGCGACTGAAGAAAGAAGCAACGATCTCGCACGGGTTGTTTCCATGCTTCAAAGGATTGAGAAGGACTTGACATCCTTAAAGGGTGAGAAGAGGGCGTGCGAGTCCCGGGTAAGATCGCTACGAGACAACCTCGTAGAGCACGTCGAAGTAGTAATCGCGAGCGAGGAAGAAAGGACGAACAAGAAAATTGCGGAAGCTACGGGGCAGATAAGACGGGAACAGGAGGCGATAAATAACGTCATCGCGGGGCAAATGGGGGAGGCGGAGGCGGCAACGGCAAAATTCAAAAGACTCATCGAGGAAGCACGAGAAAGGAGCCGGCAAAATCACGCGGCAATCGAGGAGCACGATGTCCGGATTAGAAGATTGGAGCAGCGTGCCACGATGCAGCCAGATGCAACCGTGCTAGGGGCCACTTTAGGTAACTGTACGGGGATCCAGAGGATACAAACGGTCCAACAGAAAACACCCGTATTTCGAGCAGACGGCAAACAACGACCCATGGCGTTTTTGAATGACTTGGAAACGTACTGCGGTTGCACCGGGGTCGATGTACGGACAGTGCTTCCAGAAGCACTCAAAGGAACGGCAGAGGATTGGTGGCGTCTCATTAGGGACGAAATCGAAGATCTACAGACGTTCCGGGAATTGTTTATGGCCCGATACTGGACGGTGGAGATGCAGAATAAAGTCCGGAGGAATTTAGAATTCGGTTGCTACCGTGCAGACGAGCAGAATCGGACACGAGCTGAATACGCAGCCCTGATGCTCGGAAATGCGCGAGATTTGACTGAGAGAAGAACGGATGAGGAGATCATCAAGTGTTTAGCCCGGCATTTCGACCAGTAGATCCTCTGTGCCGTCAGGATTCGGCAAATCCGAACGGTACGGGAATTTCTAGAACTTCTCGAAAGTATCGACCTCTCGGGCCCCGTAAATGACCGGAGAGGGGAAAACCGGACCAATAGGAGGCAAATGGCATACCCACCACCACGAACAGACGACCATCCTCCACCACGGGACGCGAGATGGCCACCACCCGAACGGAACAACGGGGGAGGTTTTAAAAATGCGGCACAAAACGCACCGCGATGGCAGGGACCCCAGGGTCATTCCCCATCATCATCGGGAGCACCACGAGGCGGGGGGGCGGCAACGGTGGATGGCAACAACCACCCCCAGCAACCGTCCAAGCCATGCAAGTGCATGGGGGGGCGGCACAGTGGACGCCACAGGGACCATACGGGGAAAACCCAACGAATGGTCAGCCAACGCCGGCCGGTCCGAGCAACGCGGGAAACGCGTAACCGTTGCGTTCGGAGCCTCGGGAGAGAAAAAGAAAAATACGAGGGGGGACGCAATGGGCGTAAAAAGAGAGGAGAAGAAGGAAAAGAAAAATAAAGTAAAGAAAATAGAGGAAAAAAAAGAAACGAAGAAAGAAGAAAAGCAAGAAAAGAAGAGAAAAGAGAAGAAAGAAGAAAATCAGAGAGAAGAGAAGAAAGAAGAAAAGAAGAGAGAAGAGAAGAAAGAAGAGAAAAGGGAGGAGGAGAAAAGAAAAGTCGAGAAACGAATGAGGAGGAGAGAGAGACAAGTGGAACGGAAAAAGATGAGGAATGAGGAAGTCGAACAAAATTTCCGGGAGGTACGGATAAGTACCATCCTCGAGAATCCGCGAGAATTCCTGTGCGAGGAAGCGGACCCCAAGGGGCGAGGATGGTATAGCGAAATGCATCCGAGGTGCCCGGAAATCGCGATCGACGTAGCAGGAATCGAAACAACTGCACTCATCGACACCGGAAGCGAGGTCAGTTGCCTGGCGGAGGATTTATTCTCGAGAGAAGCGGAAACCTTCGAGAAATGGCCAATCCTCCCGGTGACGTGCACGAAAGTGGTAGGTGCATTTGGAGGAGAGGCTACTCGGGTGAAGAAGCAGGTCGTCGTCGATGCGAACGTCCAAAAGACAACGGGCAAAATACAAATGCTCGTCGTGCCGAAATTACTTCGCTCCGTATTGATAGGTATCGATGGTATGGTGAGTTTGGGCATCAGTGTCGATACCGTCAAAGGCGAAGTAACCGTGCAAGGACAAACGATCGCGCGACTGATCAAGGGAGAATGGAAACCGGTGAGACCAGGGTTGAAGAAGGAAATAACACGGAGGTGCAACGCGATTCACGGAGACCCAATAACAGAACAATGGGAACTGACCGAGGAAGAATTTGACCGAAAAATGGCGGAATATGACGGCATCGGGGAAGGGTTGAGAAGAAAATTCAAGGACGTGGTGGACACGTATAAGAAAATATTCGACAAAAGACCAGGAAAGATGTCGGCATACGTCCATCGGCTCGAATTAAAAGACGCAAAACCATATTTTCATCGAGCGTACCCGGTGCCATTGGGGCAACGGGAAAAGGTGCAAGAAGAACTGCAACGGATGCTGGGGTACGGTGTAATCCAAAAATCACAGAGCACGTTTATCAACCCGTTGATGCCGGTGACCAAAAGCGACGGAAGTGTGCGACTGTGTCTCGACGCCAGAGAACTGAACAAGTATCTGGTAAACGACTACAATAACGCACCTCCGATCGAAGAAATTTTCCAGAAATGCGGCGGAAAAACGGTCATCTCGACGCTGGACCTCACGAGCAGTTTCTGGCAGATTCCACTGGACCCCGACTCACGGCAGTACACGGCGTTCCAACACAACGGAAAATGTTATGAATTTACGGTGACTCCGTTCGGATTGAAAACGAGCACCGCAAGTCTCATACGAGCATTGGACATCGTGCTAAAGGGTCTGGATTTCGTCATTAATTTCGTCGATGACCTTCTGATATTGTCCGAGAGTATGGAGGAGCACGTGGAGCAGCTCAAAATTTTATTTCATCGGTTCGCGGAGCATGGGATGACTTTGAAATTCGGAAAATCTCATTTTTTCCGAAAAGAGGTGTCATTTCTGGGGCATATTCTGACCACCGAGGGGCTAAAGCCCGACCCCGAAAAGGTCAAGGCCATTCATGAATATGCAGCTCCGAAGAACATTCGACAGCTACGAGGATTTCTCGGTTTGATAAATTTCTATACGAAATTTACCAACCGACACGCGCATGAAACGGCACCATTGCTCGAGCTGTTGCGTAAGGGGGTGCGGTGGCGATGGGGGGAGGAGGAGGAGAAGAGTTTCGCGCAGGTGAAAAAACTTTTCTGCGAAACGGTTATCCTCCGATACCCCGACGTAAAAAAAGCGTACTTTCTCACCACGGATGCAAGCAGTTACGCACTCGGTGCAATTTTGGCACAGGAGAACGACGAAGGTGAACGAGAGGTCGTCGCTTTCGCAAGTCGGACGCTAAAAGGGGCCGAACTCGGATACATGACCACCGAGAAGGAGCTGCTCGCCATCGTATGGGCGCTGAAGAAATTTCGGACGTACCTGGTGGGAGCGGCCATAAAAATCGCAACCGACCATAAGGCATTAACGTTCCTACGAACGTGCCGATTTTCGTCGGAGAGGCTGATGCGATGGGCTCTTGCGATCCAAGACTACGATCTTGAAGTCGACCACATCGAGGGGAGGAAGAACGTGGTTGCGGATACCCTCAGCAGACCCGAGGAAGGAGGGGAAAGCATCGGGGGCAGTCCAAAGGAGGTCGTCGTGATAGCAGCCGCATTGGCTAGAAAAGCATCGAGGGAACTCGTGCAAGAAATGAAGAAGATTCGGAAATTACAACGACAAGACGAAGAGGTAAACAAAACCATCGAGTCATTGGAAAAGGGAGAAAAGAATGATCGGTACAGGATCAACGAAGGAATCCTGCAAAGAAGATCGAGGGAAAGAATCTGGAAAACGGTGGTACCAAAAAAAATCATCGACCATTTGATTACCGAATGCCACGAACTTTATGGACATCTCGGTACAAAGAAATGCTTCCGGATGATCGATGAGGATTTTGCGTACCCACATCTCGCGCGACAGATTCGGAAAATTCTTTCATGTTGTGATACGTGCCAGCGAAACAAAGTGGCGGTGCAGACCAGCTACGCAGAAATGCAAAACATCGTTCCGAGCGGGCCAAATGATTTACTCTCCATCGATTTCTACGGACCACTACCGACGTCGGTGGGAGGAGTGAAGCACATATTGGTGACGATCGACGCATTCTCGAAACATGTGGTTTTGTTTCCCATGCGCCAGGCCAACACGGCGACCGTGGTGAAACGCATTTTCGAAAATTACATTCCGACATATGGAAAACCGACGAGAATCCAATTCGACCACGGAACACAGTTTACCTCGAAAAGCTGGTTGAGAAAATTGGAAGAGGCGAACATAAAGGCGGTATATTCGTCGATACGACACCCACAAGGAAACATCGTCGAACGAGTAAATCGAGAGCTCGGACGATTTTTTCGAACGTTTTTAAAAGAAAACCACGGGGGGTGGTACAAATGGGTGCAAGTTGTGCAAGATTGCATAAACGAGACGCATCACGAGACCACCGAATATCCGCCAACGGAATTACATACGAAGGAGAAACCACTACGGATGTGGAATCAATGGATCGGGATACCGGCCAGCGAATGTGAGGACCCTCCGACTTACGAGATGAAGCTGGAAATCGCACGAGAGCGCATTAAATCAAAGGGTTTTAAGCGAGCGGAACGATTTAACCGAATGCATGAAATGACCACGTTCGAGGAAGGCGATCTCGTGCTCGTAAAAGCATTAAATGTTTCCTATCCAGCGAAGCAAATTACATCGAAGTTCTTGCCACTCCGAGAAGGTCCATATCGGATAAAAAAATGTGTGGGATTGGCCACATATCTTTTAGAAGACCCAATAACGAAGAAAGAGAGAGGAAAATTCCACACGAATCTTTTATCGAAATATAGGACGGATATGGGAGAAGCGGATAAAGAACCAAAGGAATCATCGAAAATTGGGTCGACCGACACAGGGGCCACGTCCGACAACACACGCGGCTCGCGCGCGACTGATAGCGAGAGCCCGGTGGGCCAGCGAACCACCCGCCGTACACAGGAGGAGAGGGAGGAGGGCGAGCGGGGATGCGAGGGCAATGCGCGAAAACCCGATGTAGATCATCGATTAGAGATTTCGCACGGTGAGGGCGTGCGTGATGGATAGCGAAAACTCGGGGGGGGACCAACGGGCCACCCGCCGGACGCAGGAGTAGGGGAAGTCGAGCCGTCACGAGAAATCGATGAGAATGAACCCTTAGGTATGTTATCGGGCATCGATTACGCACTGGGGGAGCGCGTGATGGAGAGCAAAATTAACGGCGGGTAGCAAGGCCCACGGCGGATGGGAGAGAGAGGGAAAAACTAGTCCCACCTCGAGATCACGCGAACACGGTTATAGATGACTACGGAAATGAAAAACGGAATTCCGAGGAAATATAGGGAGGTGAAAACTATAGACGCAGTGGATCTCAAACAGAAGTGGAGGTTAATTCCTATTTCATTTAAAAAAACGAAAAACGAGAGAGGAACTAATTCAAGGAGAGAACCGAAAAAAAAGACACGGTGGGACGTGAAGTTCCCGCGCGACGCCGAGGGATTCAAAATAATAACGGACGATAACATCGCGCATTGGACCCCGGGATCGGAGACGGCAACGGAATAGCCCACCAGTATCACCAAAACCACCGACACGAGCATGTCATACCACAATTTCGATTCGAGTAATCTGGAGGGAGACCACCGGGATTTCCGCATTGTGGGAATCAGCGGACCCCAACGATTCTACATACAACTGGACTATCCGAACCGGGAAAGGGAGCGGATGCTGGCCGAAGTACAGGCATTTCCCGAGGATGAAGAGCGAATTGAACTGCTGGACCCGGAGGATATATACGCGGGAAAATGCGCCATGTGGCGGACGGAGCCCGCGATATGGTACCGGGTGATCGTGGAGGAGGGAGTGGGGGAGGACGGGACGACGAAGGTGCGATTCGGGGACTGGGGCATAGCGGAAAGGGCTCTAGTCTCCGAATTATACGAGCCGCCGGTGGAAACCACTCCAGGCAATTGCCGTGGGTCTCCCGAGGCTGCAACCACCGGGTGGCGCATGGACCGAGGAGGAGTTGGCGACCGCGGCAGAGATCATCGATCGCCACGACTGGACTCTAACGATCCTCGAGGAGCCAACTCACGCGGATGCCCGGTGGGTGAGATTGTGGCGGAGGAGGGGCGACGAGGGGATCGAGACGGCGAGAGGGAGGATGCTCGCAGCAAGATGCGCACGCGAGACCCTCCGGTGGCCGCGGCACTTCGAGTGGGAAGGGGAGGGGCCCGGATACTTGGACACAAGCGGGGAAGCGGACAGCGGGTACGAGACGGGAGGGGACACGGAGGGAGAAGAGAGTGAAGAGGAGTGAAACGTTTTTTTTTATATATTTTGTTTTAACAAATTTTTTTTTTTTTAACAAAAATTTTTTTTTTATTAAAGTGTGCAGGAATGGGTGAGAAAGTTTTTGGTGTGATTATTTTTTTTTTGCGGAACATTTTTATTTTATGCCAGAATAAGTGGAAGATTTTTTTTTTTGCGAATTATATTTTTTTTTGAATGCAGGAATGAGTGAGAAAATTTTGTACGATTTTTTTAAGAGTGAGTGGAAGATTTTTTTTTTGTTTTTGAATGCAGGAGTGAGTGAGCAAATTTTGGTATGATTTTTTTTTGAACATTTTATTTTATTTTATTTTTGTTTGGGATACGAGAATGAGTGAAAAATTTTTTTTATATATATACCTGCGAAAAATGCATAAGCGAGAGATTTTTTTTTGTAAAGATTACGGTATGCGAGTGTGGGTGATTTTTTTTAATTATATTAGAAATAAGAAAAATAAAGAAAGAAAGGAAATTAATACATATATATAAAAATGACGATTGATTTCATCCCCGAGAAAGAGAGAGAGAGAGAGAGAGAGAGAGAGAGAGAGAGAGAGAGAGAGAGAGAGAGAGAGAGAGAGAGGGAGAGAAAGAGAGAGAGAGAGAGAGAGAGAGAGAGAGAGAGAGAGAGAGAGAGAGAGAGAGAGAGAGAGAGAGAGAGAGAGAGAGAGAGAGAGAGAGAGAGAGAGAGAGAGAGAGAGAGAGAGAGAGAGAGAGAGAGAGAGAGAGGAGAGAGAGAGAGAGAGAGAGAGAGAGAGAGAGAGAGAGAGAGAGAGAGAGAGAGAGAGAGAGAGAGAGAGAGAGAGAGAGAGCGAAAGCGGCAAGGCGAGGAAATTTCTGCTACGAGAGCGACGCAGAAATTGGGGGGGCAATGTAACGGTAGCCGTTACATCGAGCCCCAAAGCCCCACCCCAAGCCTCGACGCGCATGCGTACGAGGCTCAGCATCCACCAGCAAACAACATCCGTCAGCGACACCTGGAACAAAAAGAGGAAATAGGATCCGGCGGGTGTCGGGAGAAAAACACATAAAAAATGGACCAATGACGGATAAGAACGGTGTCGTCAATCCACCCTAGCCAATCGCTGCTCGTGCTGATGGCGTCATGCTGAAAAATGAAAAGAGAGGGAAGCTCCCGGTGGGGTATAAAAAACCACCACCGGAGGAGCCGATCATCAGATTTTCTCTGTCCACAGCCCCGGGATCGCCAGCCAGCAACCAGCAACCAGCAGCCGACCAGGAGAAACCGAGGAGGGAACGAGAGGAAAGCATCGGTTTGGACGAGCAACGGCGCCCGGGCATCACGAAAACGAACGGAGACACGAGAAGTCGAGGAGGCCGAGAGATCCACCGGAGCCACCCGCATGCCGGACAAAGTCCGAATTTCTTTTTCGTATTTTCCAGACGAAACTAAACAGAAACCGGGGGCAACGGGAGGGAAACTCCACAACACGGCGCGACGGCAACGAGAGGAGAAAGAAGTGAAAACGAGACAGCCACCGGCCGTTGACGCATCGAAACGTCGGCACCGAGCTGTCACCACAACGCCGCGCATGCGCAGACCGGCGATCACGAGATTTTATCGTTGTGGTGTCCCGGACTACCGAAAAATCCCCTAAACCCGATCGATCGACGGGAAAAAACGCGGAAAAAACGCCGAAGACGAGAAAACACCCGGGAAGAACTCCCAATTCCGAGAAAAACGCCAACTTCCGGTATAGGCGCACGGACGACGAGGATCCGACGCGACACAGCCCACGCCACAGTGGCGACTGTCGAATCCGCTCGTCACCCACGGGCAGTTACCGCGACGTCCGATATCACGACGAAAGCGCCCCGCGCCACGCGTGACCCGTGTCGAAAGCTCCAGCGAGGAGGGGATAGCCGCCGAGACCGAGCGTGACACACCGCATCGACGAAGGCGCCCCGCGTTACGCGTGACCCGCCGCGCAAGCTCCCGCGAGGAGGGGAGAGCCAGCGAGATCGACCACCATCGATTGATTGATCACGGAGGTACCGGAGGGCAGCACCGTACGGCGTCGAGAGCACGCGCGCGCAAGCTCCGCTGAGCGTATCGAGAGGCATCTCTGCCGGGAATACGAACTCACGTAAGCGCGCGGCGATATTACGAGAGTAAGCGCGAAAAGCCCGTGTGCACGAAGCACGGCGAATTGTATGCGAACAATATCCGAAAGAGAGCGCGACGATCGCTCGAATTCCTACGGCGTAACGTATGAATGCGAGGAGAACGGAATAATTGTATGCAACTTTATGATTTTTTTTGAAGAATAAACCCTACTTTTACCTATTGCCCGCGTAAAAACATTTCTTCCGTGCTCAAGACCCTATAAAAAAATTATGTAACAAAGAAATAGCGTTACAATATGTTCAAAATCAAACCCAATTGGCGAAGTGATTCATTACTTTTGGAGACGCGAATATCAAACAAGAGGAACTCAACATTTCCATTTATTAATATGGGTTAAGGATACACCGATTCTTGGTACATCTTCGATGGAAGAAGTTGTAAATTTTATATCGAAGTATTGCACTTGCCAAATTCCCAATAGAAACGTTTCCCCGACATTACACCGGCGTGTTACTAGTCACCAAAGTCATAACCATAATAGCTACTGTATCCGTACGAGAAAAACAAAAGATCGCACTACTCGAGCTTGCCGTTTCGGTTTTCCTCGCCCTGTGACCGATACATTCATTATGAAAAATGTAGCCGTTTCTTTAGCCGGTAGAAGGCTATTGAAATCTAAAAGCAGATTGTATGATCTTAGAAGATCGGACAATGAAGCGTGTATTAATGATTATAATCCTCCAATTCTTTGTGCTTGGGAAGGCAATATGGATATTCAATTTATTGGAGAAATATCTTCATTGTTATCTTGGTACTGCACGAAGTACATTTCGAAAAGAGAAAAAAGTTATGTGACTGAAGTTTTTGAACAAATAAATTCTACGAAATCATTGAAAACTTTACTTTGGAACGTTGCACTCCGCATGTTGTGCAATAGAGAGTGCGGTGCTCCAGAAGCTGCAGATACGCTTCTAGGACTATCTTTATATGGTACTGATTTATCAACAACTATTCGATGGATAGATGTAAATATAATAAGAAGTAGAAAATTAAAGCCTTATAAAGAAATTTCCGTTATGGATGCGGAGTCCACAGATATTTTCTGTCGTAGTCTGGTAGATTACTACTATCCAACCAGGCCTACTGAGCTGAACGGAACGAATTTGTACGTTTATGCCGAATGGTATGACGTGATATCTGTTGAACCTAAACATGATGTTGAATATTATACATTAAATGATGGAAAATTTTTAAGGAAACGCAAAAGAGGTTACTTGATTAATCATTACAAGAACAATGTAAATACTCAACCAGAAAACTACTATTACGCGTTGTTATTACTGTTTCAACCATGGAGAGATGTAGATGAGCTTAAGAACGGATGTGATACTTACGCGCAGTCATTTCTATCTGCTGAATCACAGCTCACGGAAGCTCTGCAATATCGGAATAAGCTGACCGAAATCAAGGAAAATTTTAATCGAGCAAAGGAGCTCGTTGAAAAGGAAATAGCTGAAATAGTTGAACAAAAAAAAAATGTCGATGGCCCCCAATCCAACGATAATGGAATACCGTTGGGTTGCAATCCGATTGAAGCTGATGATGCTATGAAAGATTTCGTCGACATTGGCGAAAAACAGGAGATAGCTGATATTGCTCAAATGATTTCAGAATTGAATGTGGACCAAAGACGAATATTTGATAAGATCACTGGAACTTTGAATTCGGAAAATGAAGTTCTAAGGTTGTATGTTAGTGGAGAAGGTGGTACTGGGAAAAGCTTTTTGATAAGCACAATCAGATGTTGGGTTAAGCAAATAATTGGTAAAGATACAGCAGTAACAGCACCAACAGGCATAGCAGCGTTCAACATCAACGGATTAACAGTACATAGATTATTTCAATTGCCAGTTGAACATGGTCAAACACCAAAGTACAAAGAACTTTCAGATGCAGTATTGAAAACACTCCGTGAACAATTGAAAAATGTTTGTCTCATTATCATTGATGAAGTGTCGATGATATCAAACATAACTCTTTTGTATATACATCTTCGATTAACAGAAATTTTCAATACATCAAATGTTGACGATGGATGGTTTGGCAAAAAACATATTCTGCTATTTGGAGATCTTCTACAATTACCACCCGTGCGTGAAGAACCCGCATTTATCAAAGTTTCTATGTCGAAAACAGAAAAGCTACTAGATTCTCTCGGAAGTCCAGATATTTGGGAAAGCTTATTCAATTATGATGAACTAACGATTAATATGCGACAAAAAAATGACACATTTTATCGAGAAATGCTATCTAGAATCCGCCTCGGAGTTGTCATTTCCGCCGACGTGAAAGTTCTAGAATCAAGGAAAATCAATTTTTCGGCGACCAAATTTGATGATAGAATACGAGAATTGTGTGATTATATTCTCGAACTACCATGTGATACTGTTTGTTTACTGCCTACGCGTCACTTGTGCGATGTTTTGAATGAAAGTATGATAAATCGTCTATCTTCAAAAGAGATCGAATTAATTGCTCGTGATTCCATAGATTGTGCTCCATTCAACAAAAAGAAGGCTCAGAAGATGTTAGCCCGCAATGACGAAGATAGTTCTTGTACGGCTGGTCTCGCAAAAATTATAACCATTAAGATCGGAGCCAGGGTCATGCTGAGGCGCAATATTGACGTTACATTAGGGCTTGTTAACGGTACTATAGGTAAGGTAATTTCAGTTTCTAAAGCACTTGATGAAGATGACGTAGATAAAGTCAAAATTGTTTTGACAACGGGATTAGAATATGAGATTGAACGTGTAAGAGTGAAGTTCCAAATAATGGATGGGGCCTATGTTATTCGTAAGCAGTTTCCTTTATGTTTGAGCTATGGCATTACAATCCATAAGAGTCAAGGATTGAGCTTAACTAATGTTGTGATTGATGCTGGAAATTCGATATTTACTTGCGGTCAAGTCTACGTAGCCCTCTCACGCGTCACTTCTCTGAAGGGATTGCACCTAATTAATTATGATCCTTATTCTGTAAATGCTAGTGAGGGATCGGTGTTAGAATATAATCGCTTGAGGCGGCTTTATCGCCCAGACCTTGCGCAAATCAAAGTTTCAGATCAACGTGGATCGAAAGTTCCAGATTTTCATTGGGCAATTCATAAGGAAGTAGTGAAATGTCAGCAGCCACGTGAAAATGATATGGAAACTGTGAATGCATGGCATGTTAATGGATTCCTTAATATCGACGGTATGTCGTGTTATGCCAATGCCGCCATGCAATGTGTATTGAATTGTCGAGCTATTAGAGAAGAACTTTTGAATGATAATTGTACTCGAGATCAAGAAAAAGCATTAGTAGATCTTCTTCGTAGATGTATGGGACGACATGAAGCCCTGGATTTAGTAGCAGTAAGGAAGTTCGTGGGTGCACAGTTCATTGAAAAGAAACAACAGCACGTACTGGAATTTCTTACGGCCTTATGTGCAAAATCGGGTGTGATTAAAAATTTAGTTGAACACAAATTAACAACGAAGATACTATGTCGAGGATGTCAATACGTGACAACAATTGAAGAGCAGCCAAATAATATACTGTATCTAACGATCCCACAAACAACAACAAGAAGTGTAACTCTACAGGAGATAATCGATCATAGCCTGTCATCATGGAACCCCATTAAAGGACAGTGTGATCAATGTGGCATCGAAAATAGAGCTACTAAGAATAGTGTATCAACAGTTAGTAAAATTGTCATTGGACAGCTCATGTTAGCCAGCGCAGAGTCAGATACTCAACAAGTATCGAAAATAAATTGCGGCATCAAAGCTGTACCTACTGCAATCATTACCGTTGGCGCTCAAAAATATAAAGTTACGAGTGCCATATTTCATCACGGTCAAGATGTTTACAAAGGCCACTATACAAGTATGTTAAGGTCTGGTAAATCTGCTTGGGTTATCGCAGATGATATGGAAGTTGAAAAGAAAAGCTGGCCAAGAAATGCTAAATATTGTTATATAATCTTCCTGGAAAAGATGTAAAAATCATCAGAATTTTATATGGGAAATGAAAAGAATTTTTGAAAATTAAATAACGTGTTCAATCTTTTGAAATGTAAAAATATGTTTTACGTACTTCTGTATAACTGACAAATATGTGCGAAGTAATAGAAGTTATTAATGCTTGGTTAAACTCCAATAACTTTGGCATTGCTTGGATTAAAGCTCGCGCCGAAGAGTATGCAAACTTATAATGGACTATTATGATTTTTTATCTCGAAATAGAAAAAAATAACACAATGCACGAATTTCAAAAAATAAATAAATAATGACTTAATTCAATAATCTCGATTTAATCGTCATTTGTATGAAATACTTATAGCAGTCGGAGATCAATTAACATTGAGGAAAATGATACTCAGTGAACCAGGGGGATAGCATCGTAAATCATTTTATGACGGTGCTAGTT
Organism: Diplazon laetatorius; assembly: GCA_963662125.1. Lineage (NCBI taxonomy): Eukaryota > Metazoa > Arthropoda > Insecta > Hymenoptera > Ichneumonidae > Diplazon > Diplazon laetatorius. Next base: position 15,581,790 of record OY759153.1, on the reverse strand, counting down.
ACCCGAGATTGCAGACAATAAATAGTTTAAAAAGTAATGTCCACACTAAATAACCTTGCACACAAGAGACGCAGTGGCTAATGGGTAACGTGCCCGGCTCACGACCTGTGGGTCCCGGGTTCGAATCCCAGGCCGACACTAATGGAAAATGTTTTCTGTGTTTTCTTTCTGTGTTCTCCCGGTGGTTCGGAACCCACCGTTGAAAAAAATTGGAGGTCCATGATGCATATTGACCATGTCAATATGATCATTGAAGCGAGTTTTCGGGTTCGATCCCCGATGCCGAATAGCGTGGCAGAAAATAAGCCTCTGGGCAACGACGAAGCTCCAGATACAGAACGTATGACCTATGACTGTAGCTGTGCGCCCGGCGTTGTTTACGATCAGTTATTATCGCTTAGACTGGCTCCGGTACCGTGAAAGAGAACTTGGAAACAACTGATAAGTGGAGAGGCGGGGAATGTTGTGAGACGAGGCGCCCGTAACTCTTCGGAGATCGGTGTAAAACACATACAATAACCTTGCACACTCCAACCCAACACCACACTACAAAGTTTTATATATTATATTTGCAAAAAGTAGTTAAATCCCCACAAAAAACACAATGTGTAAAAAAATTGAGTACAGTACACAAGTACATTTACGCGAGTGCGCAGTAACCCATCCAAAAAGGTGTGAGATCAACTGAAAACATGGAGCGCATGTATTTACAACAAGTACATATTAATATAAAAAAGGATTCTTTAATATAAATTATTAGTATTAACAAAATGTATTGTTCAAAATAGAAATTTTAATAATTAATTTGAATTGAAGTAAAAAATCACAGCAGTACTTGGCGAGTTTTTTTCAAAGTAAAGGCAGAAATGTTTTTATTAAACAGTAATGAAGATATAAAACTATTAAATAGTAATGTGAATATATAGTTTGTATAGTTTTACGAAATACAATAGGACATTATATCATTCAATAGTGTCGGTAAGATATTAACTCGCCAAGTACTGCTGTGATTTTTTACTTCAATTCAAATTAATTATTAAAATTTCTATTTTGAACAATACATTTTGTTAATACTAATAATTTATATTAAAGAATCCTTTTTTATATTAATATGTACTTGTTGTAAATACATGCGCTCCATGTTTTCAGTTGATCTCACACCTTTTTGGATGGGTTACTGCGCACTCGCGTAAATGTACTTGTCTCAATTTTTTTACACATTGTGTTTTTTGTGGGGATTTATATGTCCCGGGACTTATTTTTGTTAACGAAACTGACACTTGTTTTTCTACTTTCACATCGTTTGCTATGAAATAATGCTCTAACCTCTCGATGTATGTCTCCCAATCGTCTGTTCACATATGGAATTCCATTTTTGAATTACCATCTCTGCTATCTGCACCTGCCATTGTGTGAGTTACCCCTTCTCCCTCGGATTCGTCGTCGGACTCGTCGCTCAATTCCTGCTGTTGTCCCTCCACCGCCGCGTCAACTGCCACCACATGAGCTCGAAGCTTCTTTCGCAGCTCGTCGATGCTGTCGGCTTCACTGAATGTAACTTGAGCTTGCGTTAGTGTGTCGATAATCTGCGACTTATTTAACGTATAAATCCACGATAATTTCGTGTAGTCGATCTTCACTGGATTTTTTTCTTTTTCCGACATTCGATATTACATCGATAGCACTTTGAGTTCGCGAACGACACAAAAAAAACCTCGTCGCCAGTTGTTATGTATTGGAGTAAGGTCGTTTGCAATGAATAACACCGGTAGTACAGAATAACGTGATATATATTTATTAGATAATAAGTACAACAGTGATGCGTATGGCCCAACGACCGGCGGGTAACTGAGGCGTGTACGCGCTCGGTCTATATTCGCGCCCTAGCCCAGTGACTCATGACTCGGGCATGGAGTGCGAATATTGGTGAGGTGCTTCGCATACATCACAGCCGCCAAGTACAAAAAGCGTTTAAATATAATCAAGTGCCTCCGCTCCACCTGGTGGGGCGCAGATCCATCTTCTCTCGTTACTAAGGACAGAGCTCTGATCCACAGCTTAATAGAGTATGGAGCCGTGGTTCTCCCGATTCAAGAACACTGGCTTTTCGCTAAAATCGAGGTTATTCAAAGAAGAGCTTTACGACTCGCGATAGGGTTCAGAAATTCCATCCCCGATAATGCGGTATAGGCTGAACCTAAAGAACCACATTTACGCTTCCGCATCCAACTTCTTGCTGATAAATTTATCCTAAAAACATTTTCCACTTTGTGGCATCCTCTTTCAGCATCGCTCCCGTACCTGATTTCTTCTTTACACAGACACGATAACCATTGGAATCTTTTCGATCTTCCCTTAGTTAAAGCTTTCCAAAAACTGAAGAAAGTTAAAGAAGATATTGCTCCATTTAACTATCCGCCAATATTTAATCTAGCGCCCTATCTGACTTTCGCGGAATCTGATATCGATATCGCTTCGGAGAGATTGCTGCAGGAGGCCCGAGAGCTAAATGCAGAGTTTCTTAGGATGTACAATCATCTTTCGGAAAACACAGTTTTCTTTTATACCAATGCTTCCAAATAACAAGAAGCTGCCTATGTAGGCTTAGCAATCCACTGCCCTGCAAGAGACCTGACGTTACAGCATAGAATTTCCAAATTCTCCTCAGTCTTCACAGCTGAAGCCTTGGCTGTTTGCATTTGCTTGGAATTTATTATGGAAAACGAGATTACAAACTTCATCATTTTCTCCGACTCCCGTAAATGCTTACAAGCCCTGTTAGGCCCGATGAAAAACTCTAACATCTCGCCCGTGGTTCTAGCTATTCGCGAAATCATGTCTTCCCTGCCTGGACAAAACCTATGCACCCAACTTATCTGGGTTCCTAGCCATATGGGAATCTCCGGCAACGAAACAGCTGACACTCTAGCAAAAACAGCTGTAACTTCAGGTTCTTTCCTGGACATATTTCTCCCGACCTCGGATTTTTTCTCGATCGTTCGCGCTAAATGCAGTTCTTCCACCAACCGAGCTCTCACGCAGGAAGGAAAATTCAAAGGTGTTGCTTACTTCAAATCATTTTATACCTTATATGATAAACCATGGTTCGCTGACAAGAAGCGAGTAGACCGGAAGTGAATGACACTATTCTGCAGAATGCACTCCAATCACCACAATCTAGCTGCCGGACTTTTTCGAAAGAACATGAACGATTCTCCCGTATGTTCATGCGGTTTCGAGTCTGAAGACTTGAACCACGTTTTCTGGGCTTGTCAACGATTTGACCACCACCGTTCCAGCTTAATCCGCTCCTTAATAACCTGTGACAGGACGAATCTTTGCGTACGATTTCGAATGTACCGCTCGTCAATTCGTCGCATCGACCGAGGCGATAGTGGAGCCCCTCGGGCGAGCGTGCCGAAAATTTGACTATCCCCTCCCTAGCGTGATCTCGGGACGGGCCCGTGGCCCGCGGATATCGTCACTCTTGCGTCCGACACCAATAGAGGGTGATCGTAATTATTATATTAACTTTTCGTTGCGTAACGAAATAATAGTCTTGTCGATCTAAATCTCATTACAGAAAGTACAGAGATTGTAGATCAAATTGTCTTGTTAAAACTCGCTGAATTATCATCAACCCATCTTGCTGGAATTGACGATAAAACATTCATTGACAATTGATACCATCGAACGAAGGATATATTCGGGGATCTTTTGTCAATACCGGAACAATACGAGGGAACTTTGTCAAAGCATACCGAGGAAACATTGTACAAGGAATTTGAGGAAAAATTATAATAAACCATATAGACTTCGAAAACTGAGTACCCGACTTTTATTCTATTCCCGAGTGCTTGCTTCTTGTCGTAGATTTCTGCTAGCCATGTTTGCTTAAGGGTCATCCAATCGAGCCCCCCTGAATCGTTTGTCTTTTGCTCCAAATTTAATAGAATCGAAATTAGTGCAATATCGCTAGTAATTGTAAACTAGCTGGCGCCCAAAATTTATAATATTTGAAGAAAAACTTTTGAGCCCTGGCAGCCACCGACCCGGGCCGCACCAGGTGTTGAACGTGTCTCGCGAGAATTTTGTCGACTGTCCACCGCGAAAAACGTTCTGTCTTAAACCAATGAAATATCCCCCCCCCCCCACAACATCGAATTACTCATCGCCCATCCATCATACCGCATCATTTTACCCGTTATGAAATTCCTTTATGATTGCAAAATAATTTTCTCAACACTTTCCCTCTTTTGCCATCTCGTTAATGCCAAACTATTGCGCAGACTTTACATAAAACATCAAAAATATTCAAACTAACCCGCTCAAACGTGATAAGGTTCTAATATGGGCCGTATGGTCAAGGCGCTGCAGTGCGCAACCAAAGCCACCCACAAACAAACTACTACTACTACTACTCTGGTCGTAGTGGCGTCCTACTTGCGGCCGCTTCGAACAACATACAAATTTAATTGGGTGGACACCCCGACCACCAAAAATTTGGAGGAGTTTCAAGACCTGTATGTAAGACCGTGCATTCAACCATTCGACCTGGGAGTCGTGGTTTTGAATTTGGCCCCAAATTCGGTGGGGTTCGAGAATCAGAATGAGCAAGGTACAGAAAGCGCCAACATTCCGAACGCGCGATGCTCCGAATGACAATGTCACGAACGGTCGCGCCGCAAAATGAAATTGCTACGGTCAAAGCTCCGAATGAGAGTGTAGCGAACGTAAAATATTTCGAACGCCTACCAGGAAGCGCGGTTTTCAACATTTCTCAACTTTCAGGCTTTCCCACGCGTAAATTATCAAAGTTAGATATATGCCGTCACTGACTTTTTTTTATAGGAAATTCAATTTTCTTCACCACTGACTGAACTATACTAACAACATTTTTGAAAACTGTAATTATTGAACTTTTAGTGAGGTCTACAGTTCGATTTGTCAGATGTGGTCGTATGTTTCCCATCTCCTTCTACGAGCTTGGTGTTTGGGAAGCCGGGAAGATTTGGAGAATTGGGAAATTCAAGGTGACTCGGGAGGTCGGTTAAGGTAGTAAATAAGAGAGTTCGTCGTCAGATTTCCATAAAACTTGGCATACTTATAGGTGTTGATAAGGAGAAGGTTCAGTTACATTTTTATGGATTCCGGAGCGCGAGAAATAGTATATTACGATACTAGTGCGAAAAAAGTTTTTCTGACGAGTGTGAGTTTGCAGCACGAGCCGAAGGCGAGTGTTGCAATCACACGAGTGATAATGATAATATAATAAAGATAAATCCAGTTCGTGAATTAATGAACGTTCACGTGGTCGAAGAAATCGCGTTACATCATCAACGGTCTGGTATTTGCCGATTAGAATTGTTGTCAAGCTACAATGCACATGTGTTCGGAACCCAATGTCACAGACATTGGACCTTTCGTTTCTCAGCTGAATTTTTCTCAGATGAATTGTCATGGGGTGGCTCTCAAAAAGCGATACATAACTGATGCATTTAAAATAATAAGAAAATTTAGATGTTATTAAAACTATAAATGCGATATAATTAATTGTTTTATGTATATTTATATACGATTTGAGGAGTATAATTACAAGGATTCGTGATGACGTATGAATATTCAAGTGAGTTATGTAACTTCGCGGCTGATGTTCGTCATGCGCGGTCATACGATGTATATGATTTGGTCGATACGGTTTGTCTGAAACAACGAAAAAATATGCGTATTAACTTTTTCGTCTCGACTTAAGGTAGTTCTGGAGTTTTTCCAAAATCTATGGAATCGTCGGAAATCTTCGTATGGTGTAGACACAACCTTCAGGAACCGATTCCTTAATTGTTTATTCAATCCACTACTTAGTTTGTGAAATAATTGCAATAAAAAAAATCGGTTATTTCGTACGCGATGCCTATACCTAACACCGAAACGCATAGGATTTTGTTAAAATTTTTCATTATCGACGCTAAACGGAAGTATATAAATTTTCAAATAGAAACGCCGGTGTATGCAGTGCTATTGTACCATTATTTTTTTTTTAAATTACAATTTTCTACTACTTAGTTTCGGAGATATCAACTTCACGAGAAAAAATTGATTATACTCGACACAGAACTGATACACAATCAGCTGTGACGAAATGCCAACAGTGTCCGCTGTGAAGATTACCAAGAAAAACACGCTCCCAGCGGGTTTTTTAAAATCGTAAACCGACCCTTCAATCTTACTTCAATCTTGACATTCTCACACTTTTTTATTGACAGGATTTTGCGAGACGCTGACTCATGGAGACTAAAGTAAAGGAGCCCGATCACAACGTTAAAAAAATGGTCGGTAAAAGCGAGGAAAGATCCGATGGATTGCACCGCCTGGCGGCGCCACTTCTCCTCGGGAGAAGTCGCGCCTCCTTCCTCCTCCACTTCTCCAAATCACCACCAAGCGCGGTGATTTGGAATCTTTGATCCGCGATTTGTCGTACATTTTGTCTGATTAGCGCAGCTTATAATATTGATGAGTAATATTGCCATGCTATTATTCAAATTATAAAATAATAATTTTTCAGTAATTTTTAGACTTGGAGGCGATCAATACCGCAAATGTTTTATTTTTGTTCGGTGAAGAAAAATTTCACGCTGACTCCGAGCGTGGAAAATAGACGCCACATAGCATCACAACCTCAATTCAATTGACATTCAATTCGCGAATTGTGACAAAAAACTTTTTTCTTACCTACTGGTTATAATATAGATAAAAAGACACTTTGCCTTTTTTTTTTTAATTTTTCGTCACCTTTCTTGAAATCGTCGCCGATCGTACCAAAAACGATGAATTTAGTTTTCGTAAAGTAAATTCTTCGTAAAGTTTACGTCACATGCAACACAAGATGTGTCCATGTCCCGCCTGCGTAATTTCATCACCAACGCCTACACTTCACAGTGAGCTCCGAGCGACGAGAGCGCTTGACGCGGCTCAATTTGAACTCACAACTTTCCTCGCTTTTTCGGGTCACGTTTAGGACGATTCCGCCATAAGCAATCGTGCTCCTTCACTCTAGTTTCCATGCGCTGATACACATTCGAACTTACTAATACAGTCAAATTGCCCTGTCGCCACGATTTCAGCGCCGCGCTTTATGAATGTAGGCGACCTATCCATGGATGAGGTGTGATTGTGTAAGATATACAGAGTCTACGAGCTGTGTCGAAAGTTTTTAACCAACAGCATCATATGAGATTGGATCTTACTGTACGCTGCGGTTGGAACTCTGAGCCGATACGTGTACCTCCAGAACTACCTTTCTTCGGGAGACGTGCAAGAAAAAATGTATGAATTGTAATTGCGAGTTTTGATGTACACCAAACAATTGTGTATCCTAACAAAAGATCTATCCCTCAAACGTGTGTGTCAAACCATAAAATGTGGATTTATCCATCATAGATTGAGATATCGTGTACACCGGTTTGAAAAACATTGCCTGAGTCACCTAAAAAATTGGGAAATTTTTTTTTTTCCGTGACATGATCAATCCAAATTTTCAATTTATTTTAGCCTCAAAAAAACCTATGTATACTCAGCTATAATTTCAATTTTTTTCCATAGCCATATAAAGCGACGGAACACTGTAATATTTATTACGAAATGTTTCACTTGTCGCACGTATACTCTAGCAGGTTTGCACACCAAAAAAAGCGCCGAAAGAACAAAGGCCGGCCACCGACAAAGCACCGGTGAGCACCGAGTGCTTTTCTAACTTTAAATCACCGAAATTTTGGTCAAAAGCACTGAAAAAGCACTAAAAAAATGTGTGGCTCCGACACTACAAAAGCACTAGAAAAGCACCAAAAAAGGTGTGGCTCCGACACTACATTTTTTGGTGCTTTTTCAGTGCTTTTGACCAAATTTTCGGTGATTTAAAGTTAGAAAAGCACTCAGTGCTTTTACGGTGCGATCGTCGGTGTTCGAACCTGCTAGGGCAGGGTAACACTGGAATAAGTATACGAAATTACACTACTCTGGATCAGGTGTAGGGTAGACACTCGTAATTTCAGTGTTATTTCGATACGGAATATGCCCCCCCCCTTGGTTTTGAACTTGTCTTGGCATAAAATTAATTGATTTCTGGCAGTTTTGCTTAATCCTTTCATGGTAACGTGGGGTCGACTTGACCTATACCAAAATTTCGAGTTCCCGCATTTTTGAACTAGGCATCTGGGGCCTAACCCCAACCTAAAAAATTATGCTCCAGGGTCGAACCATCCTGCGAAGTTTCGGTTCCCCAGCCCCACTTGGTGCTCTTTAGCGACCAGATCAAGTTCCCGTTGCGTCGATTCGACCCACGTTTACTGTTAACGGTTGAAAATTGAGGATTAGCAATCCAGATACGTTTTTGCATTTTTTTTTTTGTGTTTTTATGTTATTTACAATCTATTTTCACCGTATATCGAACAACAAACATGTTACGTGGTGTAGAAACGAGAACATCTTCGCGCTCTGGTAGCGATGTTGCGCTCCGAAAAAGCCTATCATCGCAATGCGTTATACATTAATTCGTTGTAGAACAGCTTTTTGGAGATAAAACATCAATTTCCACGATTTAAGTCGAAATAAATACATTTATCTAAAAAATGTGTATATTCTATACCAAAAACCTCCAAATTCAAACCTCGAAAAATTGACTCTTTTAGATGAAAAAATAAGGGTTCTGATTTAATTGTATCATTCTGCAGTATTTTTTTCTTGATAGGCACACTCTTCAGCTTTCATTTTCTTTCCTTTGAATGTTGATACGATAATTTATCTCTGAGTTGTGAATTTTTAAACAGAAATACTTGTTTCTCGGAGTTTGTTTGTTTATTGCTTATTATCTTATGAATAAATACCGAAAACTTCATATATTCAATTTTATGTCACGCTGTCCGTAAAAGTGCGGTTTTACGCTCACTCCATTCGCTTCAAATCGCATTTACGGACCTTCTGACATAAAAATTCGTACGACACTTGTACGAAAAACAAACTCACACTCTTCAGAAAACATTTTTTCGTACTAGTGTCATAATATACTATTTATCGTGAAGTAGAAACCCTGAGCGACATGTAAGAATTTTTCCAGATTTTTTAGATGCCTTTTTCTATTTTTTTGAGACCATGGGTCGATTCGACCCACCGTTAGCGTTAAAGTAGGTAAAAAATGCGTTACCGTAAAAGGGTTAATCTTCTTATCCCCGTACCATCCATCTAAATCACGGCTTCTATCATTTTAATTTTTGTAGAGCGATCAAATTGTTGTAATTCAGCCTTGCATATGTCCCAGAGATTGTCAATAGAACTGAGATCTAGGGAGTTGCCAGGCCAATCCATAAGGTTAACCGCCGTCTGCTTCAAACACTTCAGCATAACCTTGGAAAAATTCTTGCTAAAAAGTGTCTTGTCGTGTCTTATCTTGCTGAAAAGTTGGTCCATCGACGGCTTGACCTTTCTCGAGGTAAAGGGACTAGGCAGCCAGATAATCCGAATTAAAAATTTTTTTTCTTTTCTGAATATTCTGATGCAAAGCAGACTAAAAAATTCGCAAAATTGAGCTCAGGAGAGAAAAAACACTCCGTACATGAGTGGCGCGCCGGGCCTAGCCGAGCACGTAGTCTGTAGCGGCGCCAGAACTTTAAACGCGTTTATCTCGAAACAGCATTTTGCGCTAGGTTAACCACGATAACTCAAGAACGGTTAAAGATATCACCTTGTTGTTTTTTTTCAAAATAAAGCTATTAATGTTCTCTACCAAGTGAACCGAACTCTAGGCAAAAAAATTAATTTTTTTTTATTGTTATAACGACAAATGTCAAAAAATGTCGTCCGTTTTTCGATTTTTTTCGAATTTTCGCCGCCATTTCCGTAATTTTTATGGTTTTCCAAAAATTCAGTTGGTGGAGTAACATGTTCCGAAGAGAATGGCGTTTGAAAATTCGCCAAAACTCGAATCGGCCACCCGGAATCGTGGTTAACCGGAAGCAATGCGTGAGACGCGTGGCCATCTTTATCAGCCCATATATCCTTTGAATATTTATATTTTTTGAGTTGCGACCTGCGAATTTGATAGTCAAAGTGTCAATAAAAACATTGCAAAAAACAAAATTTATGTACGTTGTTTTGTTTCTTCATAAATGCCATTTAAATTTTATCGCATTTTTGGCCTATTCTCGCTGCCTAGTTCTCTTAAGTCACTGAATTCGACTCCATCGTTGCCTTACTGTTTATCGTGCCTTTCACTAGTATCAATTTTTCTGTACCCATGTATGAAAAGATAGTGCCGTATTGCCATCCCAAGAGTTATAGTAAATTCGCTGTGTTTACATGAATTTGCACAATACTGTATCACAATCGGCTTCGTAGGCGTACCGCACCACGTGCATCTATCAATAACTGAGTCAACTCATTGGTTCTCGCCAGCATTCATTCATCCAAATGTACTGCGCGTTAAGAGGGCTGAGTCACCGCGAAAATTGGACATTTTTTTTCTTCTGTGACATGTTTAATCTATATTTAAAAAAATTGATTTTACCTCATAAAATATCTATACTCAGCTATCATTTCAATTTTTTCATAGCCATATGAAGCATCTAAACGCTGTAAGATTTGTCACAGAATTTTTCACCTGTCGCAGCTTTTAGACCATACGACGCAACGGAAATCCAATTCTGACATCTCATTTTGTTCGTAACAGACTACATTCTTGAATGAGTGTTGGAATTTCTGACGTGAGGTCAAATGAATTTATGGTGACCTATTATTTAACTGTTTATCTAAAAAATCACGGAAAACTTGTTTTTTATTCACGTTATGGATTGCCACAATCCAGAGAGCGTCGAAGAGAAAACTCCACTCTCATTTGAGAATCAGCTCTATTACGAAGAAAATGAGACGTCAGAATCGAAAATCGGTCGAGTCGTATGGCTCAAAAGCTACGATGGGTGAAACAGTTTGCGATCAATCTTACAGCGTTCAGATGGACCATATAGCTATGAAAATTTTTCAAATGATAGCGGAGTATAAGTATTTTATAAGGATAAGCTGATTTTAAATTTGGATCGATCATGTCACGAAAAAAAAATTCCAATTTCTCAGGTGACTCAGCCCCCTTAATCGGAAACTACCGCTCTCAATGTATTTGCCTACCATAAGTGCCATTTGCTGGAAAATGGTGCGACGAGGCGTACTAGATATATCGATCCGGATAAAAAATGTAATTGTGTTTCTGACCCGTTAATTGATAGATAAGGTTGACATGAAGAAACATATTTATGAAAATATTCCCAAGCGAACAATTGCAAAAACAAAACAAAAAGTCGCTGTGAAAGTCGGTATTGCGGAAATGCTTTGCAAGTGTTATGGCAGTCGATGACTAAGAGTCTACCGTCAGTGGTAAACGTGAGTCTGTTATATTTCGTCGAACTCTATTCCCAAAAAGAAATTGATGTATAATTTTGTGGATGTTAATATAAGACTTGTTACGCATGATCCGTAATTAGTATTGACATTGGAAACAAAATTGTTGTACTTTTTTTGAAGGTGAAATTATACGGTCAATGGTGTTGGCAAAAGAATAAAATTGGCTTCTCACCGTGCTTGACTGGGCATTTTTTCTAAAGTCCCAACAGAATTCAAGAATGGCGACGAGAGTCGCGACGGCAAGTCCACAAAGCAGCACGACGAAGATGCCTCCTGTAAAGAAAAATATATACATATTAGAGTTTCCATGTGTATTAAAATTAGAGTTATTGGATTTTAATCGACTTTTTTTCGTCACGGCCATATCGTAAATTCGTTGTACGCATAAAAAAAGTGATTGTATGAAAATTTTTGATTTTTATGTAAATTCTCAGTATCTTCCCAACGCTTTTGAAGTTTTCCCATTCGAAATACGTGGGATGATCATACTTTTTTGGTAAGAAATCCCATTCAGCCATTTTCGAAGATAGAACTTCGAATCTGGGGAAAAAATAGTAGAATACTATCTTACTTTCAAAAGCTTTTATCGAAAAATTTCCGTAACTTGAGTTCGTTTTGGTGGACAGCCTCCACAACTTCATCTTATCTGAAAATTAAGCTTTTTCGAACAATATGGGAACTGCTGATTTCCAGTAGAATATCGAATAGCAATCGTGTAGAAAATTCGTTCGTCTACAAAACAACTGTCACGTAAATTTTTTGACAATCAATTAATTCCGCAGATGTTTTAATAAATTCATCATTATTACAAGTTCCATCGCCATACCATCATTAATAAAGTTTCTGACAAGGGTACTTTGAAAATCAAGGATTACTCGAAAAATTAGTATTACGAATTTTTTTTCAAAAATGTTCCTTATAAGAAATCGAATTGTTCACAAAAAAGGTCTCTTCATAAATCAATCATCACTATTACAATGATGGTTTTCTTCAAATATCTCAGGAATTAATTGATTGTCAAAAAAGTACATGATAGTTGTTTCGTAGAGAATCGAATTTCCTACAAAATTGCTATTCAAACTTTTGCTAGAAGATCAACAGTTCCCAGGTTATTTTTCAAGAAAGTTGAATTTTCAGATAAAAATGAGTTTGGAAGCCTGTACACCGAAACGAACTCAAGCCAGAGAATTTTTTCGGGAATAACTTTTGAAGGCACGTTAACATTCGACGACATTTTTTAAGATTCGAAGTTCTATCTCCAAAAACGGCTGGAGGGGATTTTTTTTCGCAAAAAAATATAATCGTCCCATGTATTTCAAATGGGAAAATTTCAAAAGCGTTCGGAAGCCGCTCAGAATTTTTATAAAAATCTGTGTTCCGATTTGTGCATAATATGAAATAATATTTCAATATCCACATCAAATCTTCGTTCGATCGACTCTCGACTGTCGGTTTCGACCAGGAGGTAAACATTGGCTATTCACGACGAAATTTAGCTCGCACTTGCAGCACATCTCCGCTCGTCTCCGATGTCCGCGGATTACCGAACCGTTGACCAGTGTCGCAAAGAGTTCAGTTAACTACGAAATCTCGTAATATAAACGTCGAAGCTCCAACGTCTCGAGCAATCTTTTCGGCTTTCGTGCGTCGTAACCGTTCAAGCTCGCGCGTCGCGACGACGGTTACTCCGACCCGGTAAAAAAAACTAATGCGCGTCGGATTAGTTCACGTTACTCGCAAGTCCGTGTGATCGCAGCCGCCAATCAATAAAATATCGATTTGTTCTCTTTTTCATATAAACGGTGTCATAATTCTTTACAACCAAACCGTCGCCCAGCTACCTTCGTTTCCCTCATGTTCCTCCCCCTCGACCGGCAAAAAAAATATATTAAATTTGATTCCACGCGTATCGAAGGGCGTGCGCGATCAATCTGAAATTTTCACAGAATTACCTTTTTGATGTGTACCACGAAATGACGATATAGGCGCGAGAAAAGAAAAAGTCGATTAAAATTCAATTACCCCAATGTATATACATATATTGTGATGCACATTTGGCTTTTTTAAGAGAATATCTCGAGGTGTTACGAGAATATTTTTCAACTAGGGCGCCAGGTACTCGAAATACGGCTCCCCGCTGTCTCCCACTTCTCCTAATTCCACCTCCGATCGCCTATTTCGATTTGACGACGCTACAGCCTAGCGTCACAATAGCATTATGAAACTGGCCCGCCAAGAACTCTGGCAAGCAAGCTTGATAACGCCGAAAATTTGAAAAAAAACCGAAAGTGCCCGAAGAGCAAGAAAATTGTTCGACTGGTTCGATTCATATCATATCATGGAGAATAGAGGACAGGAGACCGAACTATGGGTACAAAATCTGGTCAAAAAACCTGTACAAGTGGGATGGTGGGAACCCAACAGATTCCACACCCAACAGATGACGCCACTCGGCCCCGCCTACTCCCGAGGGAGCCCGACGAAGCGTTGGACCAGTGGGTCTCAATCCCGGTCTTACATACAGGTCTTGAAACTTGTGTGGTGGGGGTATGTTGCTTGTGAAAGCTGGGAACGTTCTCATTATGTCCGCTAAAGGCGCTCCAGGTGAGGTGAGGTCGCGGTGGTGGTGACTATTTAACTTTCGCCGAATTACCTGGTCCCGATTTACACAATCCCAGTTAGGTTCCTCCCGATTTACCCTCGCTTCGAGATAGCCCATCATCTGAAGCGATCACCCGCATTATCTCGGGCGTCACGTGACCAACCCAAGCCGCGTCGATGCCCGAGCCAACAAGACTAGAGACCGGGAGACCGAACTCCACTAGTTCGGGTGAGGCCGTACATAGCTGCTTTGGTAGCGCTGTGATCGAGGTGGTACCGACCAATGAGGTACTCGCATCGACCCGGCTAGTTCAAGTCACCCGCGAGGGTCTCTACGGTACGTCAAAATAACCCCTAACAATTCGAAATAGTTGGTTCTCCATGATTCATGAATAATTATGAGGTGCAAAAATGCCCAAACCTTGTTCTATAGTAAATTGCGGAAGCAAATATCTCGGTGGTGGCCTGAGTCAGAGAATACTGTTTGGGGTTCCAAAAGTAAGTGCATTTTTCAGTCGAAGGGAATGAATCATACTTATATATAAAGAATCACTATGAAACGTGTTTTTAGTTAGAAAATATCAAATATTAAACCTCTTATAATTTAAAAAAATGCAATTAATACATATGTCCCTCGTTTACATGAACTTTCACAGTACTCTTTATTCTCTCCATATCAAGGAAGAATTTTTTTTTCCAAATTATATTATCATACATTTTAATTACAATTTTATTTTACTTTCATTTTAATCACAACTTACGGCCTTAACCAATTTGCGTATAAAATGCCAGCGCGTCACACACAAGGGTTATTCGTTCGTTTGCTCTACACGTATGTGAGGGCAGCTTGGCAAATGGTGAGCATGATAGCACCGATTGGTCGGATCCACCTCGACCGCAGTGCCACTATTTGCAGATATATTTTGACATACCCTCACTACCAAATTTGTAAGGAGTTCGGTTTGCTGGTCTCTAGTCTTCTTGGCCCGAGCGCTCGGGAATGCGTGTCAGAACAGTGAGCCTCAACCCATGTCTCAACGATATATCGTTGAATGAAAATATATATATATATAAAAAACACAGGACCGTGTAGAAAATGACGATCACCGAATTTTCTAAACGAAGGGAATATTGATATATAATGACATTATGACAAATAAATCACTGTATGATAAGAACAACGAACATGGAATTACACACATGTCGTTTTCGCAACATTTTCCATGAATCCATCCAACATGAACGACCAACGACGCGGTGCGTTTGAAGAGCGCGCCATTGCGAACTGTGAATTTTCTGTAGCAAGCAGGGACGAGGAGACATGGGTTGAGGCTCACTGTGCTGACACGCATTCGTGAGCGCTCATCATGGATGAGCGCTCACGAATATGTGTCATGGAAATCTGTCAAAATATGTCATGGAAATCTGGCCGACCTCCTTAGTTCCAGAGCGGCCGGGAGCAGCGCTGGCTTTGAATTGAGCTCACTGATCCGGCTACCCTGGCTACGTCACAGCACCGTAGTTCGAAAATCGACCGATAGGAACGCTGCCGCCGAATTGGTCCCTTCGATTGCCAGGTCACGTGACTAGGACAAATTTTGTTGACATATTTTTATCCACAGTTCGGTCTCCTGGGTTCTATTCTCCCTGATCGGGAGGAACCGAACTGGGATTGTATAATCGGGAGGAGGTAATTCGGCGAAAGTTAAACAGCCACCGCCCCGAGGTCGCGTGTGGAACAGACTGATTCTGTCATCGCTTCCAGCCTTCCTAACTTTATTATTTAGGTTAACCATACGTAATTGGAAAATGCACCCGACAGTTTCGATGTTTCTTTGGCGACAGAAAATACTTGTTCAACGGAATACTTTTGAAAATAATCCTACCCTTTAATCATAGCAGGCTGCAAAAGCCGTTAATCAAGATACGCCAAAACGAACATGAGCGTTTTATTTCGCTATCGAATGAAAGGACTTTCCGTACTATCATAGATTTTGGTTTAAAATGTTTAGCGCAAACAACGTTCAAAGCTCGTAGTTTTAAGTTGCTGGTAATCGCTTCTTCCCAATGCTTTAGACGTTTTACGTCTTTTGGCTCCCGGATGACGGAGCTTTTTTTTTTGCTTTTATAACCGGTTCGACACTTGGGCACAATGCACGGCTTTGTCATTGTAATATATGTACGCACGATTTTTCAAATATCGCAATCATAATTCGTTTAAGGTTTACAGTTCATGTTACGGTTTTATGTCATTCAAAATACCGCAAAGGTTGGGGTTGTACTGTGTGGTACAGTGTGAACCTTTCCCTACAGCAGTGCCGAGTAGCGGCAGCCTCGAGCGATAATCTTGCTACCGTATTCGACCTTCCCCACTCCGTAAAATGGAATCAGTTTCAAGATCTGTATGTAAGACCGTGGTCTCAATCGTTGGCGCGGTTTTCGAAGTAGCGCGCCCGAAAATGATCATTGAAATTGAATATCTATTGAACATTCGACAAAAACATTGTGCGCGACCGTTCTTTGTTCGATTTTTATACTGTAATTTCTATGTCATCTGTAATTTTTGAACGATTGATGCATCCGCTCGGATTTGACAGCGTTTTGAACTTGTCGAAGAAGGTCGTTTACCACTTCAGCGTCCACAAATTTTGATATGTTTGTACGGATAGTTATTCACAAGTAGAATATGCCCACAGATATTTAGTGTTACATTCGAGCCGAATCCATCGATAAGTTTAGATTTTATGATATTTTGAATTTTTAGAAAAATCAATTTTATTGCTCTAGCTACCGTTGACTTCAGCAAATCGAACCCCAATAATCTACAATTATAGAATATAATTGAGCTACAACGCATATAAAATTTGGCGGATATCGGCTAAACGGATTGCATTTTAGAGCAATTTGAAATTTTAAAGTTCCAACCTCTGCAAATGGAAAAATACTTGAGGGACCGTGGTGAATTGATAGACGTGCATAAGCTAACGTTTACTTCTATTTGTGACCTTTGGTAGAAATCGAATGAGGCGTTCGAATTTTAGATAACTTGAGCTTTTTATATACGGTCTAGTGTCAATAAACAGTAGAATGAACGAGCTGCTCTATTGAACCGTAACTCTCAACGTGGACGTGGTATTATTATACATGCTGCAAGACATGTTAACACATCACATATATCCATAACAGGGCATAATGTCAGTAGTGACCGAAGATTCCTTTATGAGAAAGCCAAAAGCTAAATACTCTTTCATAGCTCCTCCATTATTTCTTCCTCATAAGGAAATATTCGTTCACTATTTAAGATTCAGAGGAAGCAAATTGCAACTCGCAGCTTGACTTAAATTATGAGGAAGCGATTTGCAAGTTTCAACTTGCGAGCTTTTTTCACCTTTGTTTTACCTTCCAAACTTGGATAATGGGAAATAACTGCAGGTTTTCAGAATAGAAGAAGTTGGAACGCACATAAGGATTGCTTCTAACTTCTTTCCACTTACAACCTCCTTTACCCTCAAAGTGATGTTGGAATAAGTTGAAATGGAGGTGAAAATTACGACTTAGGTTCCTATGAAGATTGCAAAGAATGGGTGGATTCGTGGATTGCATTTAAAGGCCAGGTGTTTTTCCGACGGGGTTTTTGTATCCGGACCGAGAAAAAAGAAAAAGTAGTGGCTAGCGATAAGCTATACTTTGAAAAATATCACTTTTCAATTTCAATTTAAATGAAATTTTGTTTTTGAGGGCTCCTTGTGAGTGTGATGTAAGTCGAAATCAATATACATGGGGCAATTCATGTGAAATTTGAAAAATTATAATTCGCATAAAATCTGAACTCCTCGTTAGAATTTATCCAAATTCAATAGGAAATCCCTTGGGATGATAGTGCAACTTCGTACTAAATTTCAGCCGGATATCTAGAAAATTATGGAAGCTAGAGTACTTACACTGAATTTTGGAAAAATTTCAAAACGCCATAAAATATGAATGGCTCGATGGATTTCGCCCAAATTCAAACGGGTTTCTCTTTGGATAATTGCGCAACTTCGTACCAAATTTAAGTCCGATATCTCAAAAATTGTTCCAGTTAGAGTGTAAAGATCGTTTTTTTCACATTAAAAAATGCTTTAAAGGTAAAGCAAGGCGTGGATTTTTTCCAAATTCGGTACCGAGCATCTCCCTGTTGTACAACATTATACTGAATTTGAGCTCGATATCTCTAAAATTGTGGGAGCTAGAGACCAAAAATAATTTTTTGAATTTTGAAAAAATGCTGTGAAAACAAAATAACTTGATAGATTTTTCCAAAAATTAAATTGTGCTATGCGCCGTGAACCCTTCACATGTGTGACAAATTTCAGCTTGATATCTCGAGCCGTTCTCAAGTTGTGAGCGGTTAACCATTACTACACACACACACACGCACGCACACACACACACACACACACACACACACACATACATCCGGACATTTTTTCTAAATGTGTTTTTTAGGTGTTTTGAGACATACTGAACACGTTTTCATGAACATCTCGAAAAAAAAAATTCCACGAAAACAAAGCTTCCTCTATGAGGAAGCAAAATATTGCAGTCGAAACTGAACCATCGGCGATTCATCGGCTATTTTTAAATTGAATTTGGGGAAATAAAAGTCGTGCATCCAATCATTTTATACGGAATTTGTTCGCGAACAACACCTTGATCGTTTTATCGAATCAAAGGTATATCGACGACACTCTATTATCGTTACATCATTGATCTTACAGATACATGTACAGTATATAAATAATAATAGAAAATAATAATAATATTAATAACAACTTTCAGTTCGAATAGAGGGTGAAACTTTACGATGATATCCAATCCCTGGTACGTAGTGATCGTAATGATCGTTTGGACAGCTGTCGCTGTTTACGGCGCAGAATGCCCAGATTTTGACGTGGGGTCCGCTCTAAATACAGAAGTAAGTTAGGCACTGTATAATGGACCTCATAATAGTGGAAAATATGGCACCTCCCGTTGAACATTTTGGAATTTAACACAGAGTTGCTCAAATCGAAGTAATTTAATATGCATCTTACAAAACGTGCGCATTTAAAAATGCCCAATCCAGCAATATCGATTCCTTCCCGAATTTTGAGCAATTTCACTTCTCACAGCTACGAATTTGAATAAAAGAATTTGAGGTTCCATTATATATCCAAACGTATTATAAATCCATTTTATGAGATTAAAAACATTTGTTTCACCTATCCAGTCCTTATTATTTGGTTTAAACACCGTGAAAACTGCTTTTTTTCAGTGTTCAAAGCTAATGATCTGGACTGATGAAGTGATAATTTTTTGATAGCATAATATGAACTTCTAGGAGCTGTGAATTGTTAATCGTTAGATGAAGGCTATTTTTACAGCAGACCTTTGTTGTAGAGTATTCAATTCCCTCTAAAATGTATCTGTACATTTTTCTTGTAGAACGAAGAGCTTAGTTATATAATAGAATTGGTCAATCCTTATCTGAAAAATAGTGGGAACCGACTTTAAAAAAGTTATTTTACGCCGGCCAGAATAACAGCGCTCCCATTCACTGCACATTCAAACAAAAATTCGTCAACATACCTCGATGTATATAGTTTCGAACAAAACTTACTTGAATTCAATCGAATCAATCGTTTCTTCAGATAATTATTCTAAGAAATTCAACCGCTTTTCAGGCAATCTACACACTCGTACCTTCTTAAACGGAGAAGGGCCCTCCCCTGGCGAACCTTAAAAAAAAGTAGTAGTGCCCATGGTTAGTAATGCCCACGGTTAGTGGTGCCTATGGCTAGTAATGCCCATAGCTATTCATGTTTATTTTGTGTGTGACCCTTCACGGGCCGCACAAGCAACTTCCTGATTCGCGAGTCTAAATATATTCGAGTTCCTTCAAATTTGGGGGGATGAGCATTTTTTGAAGTTCCATAACTTTTTTTCGTTCCGACTAAGAATGAAAATTCGTTCACTACAAACTTTTGCACACCTGAACCTTTAAGAATGACGAAAGAAAAAATTATTTTTCCCAAGTGGAGTACCAGAATTTTTGTCCCCAAATTCCATGCCTCATTTACGGTAACGAAAAAAAAAAAAAAAAAAAAAAAACAACAACAACAACAACAACAACACCATATTTATATTATTGCTACTCAGTGGCCACTTGCAAATTGCTACCCTCCAGTGTAAATTCCGTTCTTAAATTATGATTTTTGCTGAAAAACTAAGAAACTACTTGACCGATCTGGACCAAAATCTAATCAGCTCTAAGTTCCGGTGAGACACATCGATTGCATCATCCATCATCCCGATCGCTTCATTAGTTTTGGAGAAAACGTACGTACATACGCACGCACGCACGCACGCACGCACGCACGCACGCACGCACGCACGCACGCACGCACGCACGCACGCACGCACGCACGCACGCACGCACGCACGCACGCACGCACGCACGCACGCACGCACGCACGCACGCACACACACACACACACACACACACACACACACACACACACACACACACACACACACACACACACACACACACACACACACACACACACACACACACACACACACACACACACACACAAACGTTTTGCTCAAAATAGGATGAAATGAACCCAATGACCTCGAAACGGGAAGATCTGCAAAAAAAACGATCCTCGATTTTCGGAGTCATCACAATAACTTCCCTATAATCGGGAAGTTGAAAAGCATTTTTAAGTGTGTTCTTCGAGAGGATTTTTTTCAGCGCTTTACCACCAACTTTGAGACCTCGGGAGTCAAGAGAAAAAATAAATTGGTTTTTGACATAGTTTTGGTATTTTTTATACTGTTAGATCGTTAGTCGGTAATACGTAATTTTACCGATTCCATTAATACCCTTTTCTCAGTTCAATTTGTTTTTTCATGTGCTCCAGTCGCTTGACGCGAGTTTAGAAGCCTTCTTGAAAGGGAAATTCATGTCATAATCAATGCTCGTTGAATCGCTTAAAGCGACTGGAGAACATGGAAAAAAATCAAACTGAAAAAAAGCTATTAATAAAATCGGTAAAATTACGTATTATCGATTACCGATCCCACAATATAAAGGATACCAAAATTCGTTTTTCGTATTCAGAATTTGGTGCAATTCTAAAAACTACAATACCGAGTGCGTTTTTTGAGAAAAAAGATATTTTTGCATATTTTACCCTGAAACGGACGTTTAACCTGCTCAATAAAGTCTAAATTAATTCTTTTCTGGAAGACCATAGAAAGACGCACATTTTCGTTTCCTACAAATGTAAATACGTTAAATCCCGCCAAAAATGCAGCCATTTGAATGCAAAAAAAAACAAAAAAAAAAAAAAAAAGGTTAATCAACGAGAAAAACGTCAGAAAATTTCAAAACATTTCAGCACTCGGTGAATATATTTCAATAAAATAAATTTTTTCTACTGGCTGAAGTAATGTGGAAAGCCTCATATATATTGTTACAGTACGATGATGATCTCCCAGCATAATTTCGTATGGTACCAAAGCGTCATTCACTGCAGCGGCAGCAAGGGGTGCATGCGTGGATTGTTAAAAATCTCCCCGAAATGTCGATACTGCGGGGGAAGGTACATCACCACGTGGTCACGGAATCAGTAAATTGTTTCAGTCAAATTAATGTAAAAGTATTAAATCTTCGTATAATCGTAGCATGGAATCATTGTCAAATCCAATAGAGGTAAACGGACAGACGAATAGTCGAAATTGTTAAGACGTAGGTCTGTCTAAAATGAACTTATATTTATCTTTCTGGATCACTCATGTTTAGCTGTTGGTTTGTTTGAATTTAGAAAAAACATCCTTACCTATATATGAGCGATTCCACATCACTCTAGCCGCTAAAAAAAATTTCTTTGACGAATAATTTAAAAAAATGGAGTTATTTTATTGCAATACATTCACGGAGTGCCGAATTTTTTGAAATTTTTCTAACGATTTTATTGTTTTTTTATTTTTCCATTCAAATGGCTGAATCTTTGGCAGGATTCGACGTATTTACATTTGTAAGAAACGAAAATGTGCGTCTTTTCGTGGCCTCCCAGAAAAAAATTACTGTACATTTTATTGAGCAAGTTGAACGTCCGTTTCAGGGCAAAAATATTTGTTTTCTCAAGAAATGCACTCGCATTTTTAGTTTTCAAAATTCCCCTGAATTCTGGATACGAAAAAAGAATTTTTGTTATTTTTTATATCGTGGGATAAGTAATCGGTAATGCGTAATTTTACCGATTTTATTAATAGATTTTCTTCAGTTCGATTTTTTTTTTCATGTGCTCCAGTCGCTTTAGAGCCACATCGCATGATGCCCCCCCCCCCCTCTCCGCCCCTAGAACGTTCACGTGCGAATTTTTCAATCATATCGAGCCCCGTTTTATTGTACAGATTTGCCTTTTGAGTTTTGAATTGTTTCGCGTTCCCGTTTTAACCGGTTATTTTCCCCGATATTTTCCCCGAAATGGCGGATGTACGAGTTCTGACCACGTGTGTGCGAGGGAGTCGGTGCGTTTTAAATTTCCGGATGTTTCGGGCATGAAGGATAGAGGACAGGCGACCGAACTTGCCCAGATCTTGCCCCACAATCTGGTAAGAAAATCTGTACAACCTTTCAGTTCGACTGCCGCCGAGAGGAGCGCTGCCTTCGTCAAATACCGAATTTTATTCTTCACATAATATAACTATATATCGTTTCATAGTTGAAGTAAATGACGTATACATTGCTTTCATAGCGAATGCTTCGTAAAACCGGTGAGAATTGTAATCCGATAAATACACTTTTCAAATAATTTAAATACGATGAATTGGATTTTCATAAATCCGTATCATCGATGTCAAGTGTTTTGATATCATTTTGATATCATGGTCGAGCTAGAACCTGGTTGGTGAGGAGGAGGTCGGCGGGCGAGAAATAAAAACGAGACGTAGAGCAGTACTTCGGTGAAAAAAAACGTAATCGAGCACGTTTCACTTATCTTTATTCCTTTTACGCGAATATGCGGTCAAATTGGATACAACACAAAAAATTAGAGATTTCGAGCAGGTCCAGTTGGTTTATTCCGTTTGAGCTACGAGTTTAGACAATTGTTATCAATGAGTTACGCGTCAGAACACAAGCTTGAGCCGTACGAGGGTGAAGAGATGCCGGAAGTGCTCGCGACACGAGTGCTTTTCGCGTGGTCGCCAGATGGAAGTGGGGGTAGCCGGGACCCGAGTACACCCGGGTCTCAACCACCCCCCCTCTCCAACCTGTCGAGCCGACGAGAGCGCCCAAATTCCGCGTTAGCCGGAACATATCATTTAATTAGAGAAGTGTGATTAGGACCAATTGTTTATTTCTGGTCCAGGTGACTGAATGATGTGATTCAAATGACTATGGAAAAAAATAATCGTCTAATTATATGATAAAAAATAAAAAACGCTCAATACTGTAGTTCTTTTTTTGTCGACCAAGCTTTACATTTCATACAACTTTCACAAGTTACAGAGTAAGTCTCTAAAAAAGCTACGAAAGCTATCGTTCCGTTTCGCTTTCCAATCGTATGTAACCTCACTTATTACCCAGCTCTACGGCTACGTCACAGAACCGTAGATCGAGATCTACCGAACACAGCACCCGGGCTGTTGGGTCCACCGGGATGGTGGAAACCCAACAGATTCGACACCCATCATCGACCACATCCAACAGATTCCACACCCAGCAGAAACGTTGTGATGACGTCACAAGGCCCCGCCTGCTCTCGAGCGAGCCCGACGGCGCGTTGGATCAGTGGGTCTCAATCTTCGGTTCCCCGTCAAGTAAATCCAGAGCGCGTCGTTGTCGCGGTGTTCGAAGCAGCGCGCCCGGACTTAATCATTGAAATTGAATATTTATGAACATTTAACTGATCACCACTCAAGCACGTATTTATCGAGTGGTGATCGCCACACATGTACGTATTTCAGTAGTAATCACCACTTAGATGAATGCGAGCTTTGGCAAAAGACGACCACTGTTTTATTTTTTTATTCTTTTAACGTCTCGCTCCCGGATTTGGAGCCTCTTCAGATCTTATTTTTTTCCAATTTCTTTTCTGTTGCATTTTGTTAAATTAGGGTTATCTTAAATTATTCACCATTTTTTTCCTTTAATATTTAATTTTTTGCTTGTGTGTTTCGAATTCTTACTTTTACTAGTTTTTAAAAAACCCACACAGCAAAAGGACGTCCCAAGGACGTCTTTGGGACATCTCGACAGTTGTCTCGTGATAGTATTGGGATGGTCCCATGGGACTCCCATGCGTTTTTAAGGGGACTAGGCAGTGAGAATAGGCCAAAAACGCTATAAAATTCAAATGGCATTTGTGAAGAAACGAAACAACGTACATAAATATTCTTTTTTGCAATGTTTTTATTGACATTTCGGCTATTGAATTAGCAGCTTGCAGCTTAAAAAATATGAATAATTAAAGGAGATACGGGCTGACAAAGTTGGCGACGCATCTCACGGATTGCTTCCGCTTAACCACGATTCCGGGCGATCGATCCAAGTTTCGGCAAATTTTCAAGCGCTATTCTCTTCGCAACATGTTTCCCCACCACTTGAACCAAAATTTTTTAGAAAACCATAAAAATTACGGAAATGGCGGCAAAAATTCGATAAACATCGAAAAACGGAAGATTTTTTTTACATTTGTTGTAATAACAATAATAAAAAATTAATTTTGTTGCATAGAGTTTAGTTCACTTGGTAGAGAACATTTATAGATTTATTTTGAAAAAAAAAACAAGGTGATATCTTTAATCGTTCTCGAGTTATCGTGGTTAAGCTAGCGTTTATTTCGAAAAATGCTGTTTCAAGATAAACTCGTTTTAAGTTCTGGCGCCGCTACGGACTACGTGCTCGGCTAGGCGCGGCGCACCAGACGTGTACAGAGTGTTTTTTCTCTCCTGAGCTCAATTTTGCGAATTTTTTAGTCTGCTTTGTACCAGAATATTCGAAAGAGATTGCAGTAACAGAATATGACAAAAAATAATGGAAAAATTCGAATTTTCTCGCTGCCTAGTCCCCTTGAATGTCCGCTATGTTTTACCGGAATGGGACAATCCCACTGACGTCCCTGCGATGTCCAAAGATTTGCTTATATGCATATCCGTAAAAAAAAAAAGGTTGCGAAATAATTATTTATTTGTTAAATCAATTTTTTGGCCGAAATTCGACATATCGTTATATTAATTCAATTATTTGACCAATATGAATTTTAAAAAAAAATTGTCCGGAAATGCAATTTGCATTTCGGAAAAATGGCACTGCGGGGATTCGAACCTACGACTTAAGGTTGTTGTGGGGTTAGGCCGATATGATGCCACTGAGATGAAAATTTTTGTGAACGTTCATGATCCCTTTACTAATCAACCTGTCAACTTTCAAAACCATCCACAGTACCGTTATTTAGAAAAAAAATCGCAAAGTTGGGGTATTTGGTGTCCTTATTACATTGTGCTTATGGGAATGTTCCGAACATTTTTCAGTATATCATGCATATCTGCCGAGAAAATGATGCCACGGAGTTGAAAAATCAGATACGGTTAAATGGAATATCGGACTAACTTTTGGTGCCTTGAAAATAGTAATTTACAGTACCGATTCAGAGTTATTCATGATTTTAATCGCGAATTTTCCAAAAATTGAGCACACAAAATATAAGGCTTCGGAAGCATGGCAACAGCATAGCCGGCACAAGCGCTCCCTACCTTAGCGACATCTGATAATTATGAATGTGGCCATCAAGTTAATTCAGACAGGAATTTTCTTCCCGGACCAATTTTTATGGTTAATAAACAAAAACGCCGATTTTGAGGCTAGGAACGGGGCGCGTATATGACAGCTGTGCGACACTGCTGCTCAACCCAAGCATATTATCGTGGGTCATAATTTACGTTGTTGCCAGTTCGTCTTGCAATAATTGATCTCTAACGAATTATCGAAAACAATGCTATAAACTAATATGAATAATTCCTGTAACCATAACTTTGTCAAAAATGCATATTCTTTTAAACTGATGTGAATTTCTTCCTCGATGAATGACATTAAATACGACGATAATTTGACGACAAACAGATGAGAACCATTCGTAGGTTCCGTGGATAAGCATAGGGCGCCCCCCTCACGCTTCACCCCCGTCGGCTAAACCCCACAACAACCTTAACGGACCGACCTATCTACCTAACTAATATCTACCTAACTCTCTAACCACTACACCAACCTGGCTATTGAGATTGTACCATTACTTTACGCTCATATAACGCACATCTAACAGGAACACAGAGAGTTATTTTCCTCACTCAGTCACTGAAATACTCAAGTATAAGACTTTTCTCCTATAAGACCTCATGTTATAGTCTTACTCGTACCTCCCACAGACGTCTATAAGAGAGTGCATTGGGATCGTCTACTAACGGTTACGACAGGACATCCTTAAGCCATCCTATATTAATCCCGGGTAGAACAGTGTCTTACTAGTACCTCCCACAGATGTCTATAAGCGAGTGCACGGTGGTCGTCTACTCATGGTTACGGGAGGATATCCTCAAGCCATCCTATATTAATCCCGGGTAGAAAAATGTCTCACTGGTACCTCGTAGAGACGTCTATAAGAGTGTGCACTGCGATCGTCTACAAACGGTTACGACAGGACATCCTCAAGCCATCCTATATTAATCCCGGGTAGAAAAATGTCTCACTGGTACCTCGTAGAGACGTCTATAAGAGTGTGCACTGCGATCGTCTTCAAACGGTCACGACAGGACATCCTCAAGCCATTCTATATTAATCCCGGGTAGAACAATGTCTCACTGGTACCTCCCACAGACGTCTATAAGACGTTCTATCTTGCCGAGACCCGAATAGGACTGTATCAGGATGATCCCGAGATCAATTGTGCTGTGTGGGAAGGGAAGTAAAAATAAACATTCTTCATGTGTTGATTTTTCTGTGCCTTTTTGCAAATAATTCTAAATGAGTTTTTCCTACGGTGTGTAATGTATTGTTGATGATATTGATGTTTTTACCTTTTCATTGTTAGCTATTCAAGTTTTATTTGAATGCCTTGTAACCACATGCCAAATTTTGAGGTTAAGTAGTGCGTTGTGTTTTCGGTATTGGTCTGTTGTTAAAATGTTTTCTTACGTGTTTGATGTCTATTATTAGGTATAGAGTCATTTTTGTGAAAATTGTAATTAGAGGTCGATGTTTTTTGAAATTTTGAGACGGTCTTGTCGATAAAACATTATTTCCGACAAACGGCACTGGTGTGTGGGGTTACATTTTTGTTCCAATCTTGTTCTTGTTTTAGTGCGCATGAGTGTTAGTTGTGTCTATACTGTGGTGGCAATGGAACTTTTGGCGGGTCTTTTTGAATTAATTTTATTCTGTGATTTTTAATTATTCATTATTCTAGTATAGCATTGTAAATATTACTTAGGTTTTCTATGTCCGTCTTGTCATTTATTGAGTTTTTGTTTGTTTTGATGTGAATCATTTCTTTATTAATCTTTTCTTTTCAGATGGTTCTATTGTTAATATTCTAGTGTTGCCAAAGTTGAATTCATGTTTTGTTTGTTGTGTGTGATGTGTGAGAGCTGTTGTGTTTTGGTTTGTGTGGGAGGTGCTGTATTAGTGTTCGTAAATTCGTTGTTTTAGGTGTCTTTTGGTTTGCCCTATATATGTGCTGCTGCAATCTTTACATGGGATGCTGTAAACGACTTCTGTTTTTTCTATTGTTGGAGTTTTATCTTTTGTGCTTCCTATTATGGTTTGTATGTTGTGTTTGTTGCTATTTTTTTGGTAAATGTCATATGGTTTTAGGATTTTGAATAGTCGGTGGTGTATTTTGTCTATGTATGGAAATTTCATGATTTTTTTCGTGTCTATTTTTGGTTTCGTTGTTGTGTTTTGATAATTAGTTGTTATATTGTTCAATCGGATGTGTATGTGTTTTTCTATGAAGTGAAGGGGGTATTTGTTGTCTGTAAGTGTGTTTTTTATTAATTCTATATTGTCTTCGTGAAATTTTTTTTCTGATAATTTTATGGCTCTATCTACTAGCATGTATACAATTCCTGTTTTCTGTACACAAAAACGATAAATCGACATTTCAATAAATAAAATTGGACCAACAGAGAGATGTATAAGACAGACACACTCAACAATCCAAATACCACACCAAAAAAATCCACCAGACGAAAATAATAATCACAGCCATACTTCCACAGCACAAAACACACAAAAAATACTCCAAAACAACAAAAATTGGCTTGTAGATCTAACAAACACTGATATACCTCCACATATACGAAATTTCCTAGCACTAGGACCAAAACATTGTTTCCCATAGATTAACAAGAAAGACAAAACTGCCGTAATACACGATACAATTGCAGAATTTGAAACACACAAACACTTAATACCAAAAGATAAGCTAGACAAAACCAGATGCGAAATTACAAACATTCTTCAAACCATAAAAAACAAAGAATACAAAAAAGACACAAACAAGATTATAATAGACACAAAAAAATTCTTACAATCACACCCCGATATCGTCATAACAAAAGCAGATAAAGGAAACACAACAGTAATTCTAAACACGACCGATTACAAAACCAAAACATTAGAACTACTACAAGCTGGAAACACATATTTAAAAATTAAAAAAAACCCAATCAACAACTTACAAAGAGCGATCAACATGTTACTAATCAGATGGAAAAATAATAAAATAACTAATGACCACACTTTCAGAGCACTAAAACCTGAAAACTCTAATCTTTCCAAATTATACACACTACCTAAAATACACAAAAAAGACTATCCCATGAAACCCATAGTTTCCTCAATCAACTCTCCCACTCAAAGATTAGCTGAATTTTTACAAAACATTATCAAGATACACAAAAAATTACCCGTCTGAGATAAAAGACAGTTTCTCTTTATAAAAAATCATCAAAGAAGTTACATTACCGGACAATCATATATTAATCTCACTAGACGTTACATCCTTATACACCAACATTTCAATAACCCAAGTAATCCAAAGCATAACTAATAGAAAATCATTATTCGATAAAAATTTTAATACAGACGAACTAATAAAAGGCATAAACTTATTAATGAACTCAACATATTTCACTTTTGATGACCACATATATAAAAAAATTACAGGCCTTCCAATGGGCTCGCCATTGGCACCCATCCTATCCAACATCGTAATGATTGATCTAGAAGAAACAGTCCTAAAAAAGTTATCTTACACACCACCACTTTACAAAAGATATGTTGATGACATCATTATGGCTCTTCCAGCAGACAAAGCAAATGAAACCATGGACATCTTTAACTCATACGACGGAAATCTCAAATTTACTATAGAAATGGAAAAAAACAACACCAAACTATTCTTAGACATATTACTATTCAGAGAAAATAACAAGATCTAAACAAATTGGTATAGAAAACCAACATGGTCCGGCAGATACATAAACTACTTCTCGAGCCACCCACAACACCAGAAAACAGGAATTATATACATGCTAGTAGATAGAGCCATAAAATTATCGGAAAAGAAATTTCACAAAGACAATATAGAATTAATAAAAAACACACTTACACACAACAAATACCCCCTTCACTTCATAGAAAAACACATACATCCGATTGAAAAAAATAACAACTGATTATCAAAACACAACAACGAAACCAAAAATAGACACGAAAAAAATCATGAAATTTCCATACATAGACAAAATACACCACCGACTATTCAAAATCCTAAAACCATATGACATTTACCAAAAAAATAGCAACAAACACAACATACAAACCATAATAGGAAGCACAAAAGATAAAACTCCAACAATAGAAAAAACAGAAGTCGTTTACAGCATCCCATGTAAAGATTGCAGCAGCACATATATAGGGCAAACCAAAAGACACCTAAAACAACGAATTTACGAACACAAATACAGCACCTCCTACACAAGCCAAAACACAACAGCTCTCACACATCACACACAACAAACGAAACATATATTCAACTTTGACAACACTAGAATATTAACAATAGAACCATCTGAAAAGAAAAACTTAATAAAAGAAATGATTCACATCAAAACAAACAAAAACTCAATAAATCACAAGACGGACATAGAAAACCTAAGTAATATTTACAATGCTATACTAGAATAATGAATAATTAAAAATCACAGAATAAAATTAATTCAAAAAGACCCGCCAAAAGTTCCATTGCCACCACAATATAGACACAACCAACACTCATGCGCACCGAAACAAGAACAAGATTGGAACAAAAATGTAACCCCACACACAAGTGCCATTTGTCGGAAATAATGTTTTATCGACAAGACCTTCTCAAAATAAAAAAAAACATCGACCTCTAATTACAAATTTTACAAAAATGACTCGATACCTAATAATAGACATCAAACACGAAAAAAACATTCGAACAACAGACCAATACCGAAAACACAACGCACTACTTAACCTCAAAATTTGGCATGTGGTTACAAGGCATTCAAATAAAACTTGAATAGTTAACAATGAAAAGGTAAAAACATCAATATCATCAACAATACATTACACACCGTAGGAAAAACTCATTTAGAATTATAAAATTAACAAAAAGGCACAGAAAAATCAACACATGAACAATGTTGATTTTTACTTCCTTTTTTTTAAAACTAGTACAAATAAGTGTTGGGTTTTTTAAATGAAATAATAACACGAATGTCTAACGAGAAAATAAAATAAGACAAAAAGCTTGTTTATTGAAAAATAAAGAAAAAAAAGAAAGATATGAATAAGAATTCGAAACACGGAAGAAAAAAATTAAATATTAAAGGAAAAAAATTGTAAATAATTTAAGATAAACCTAATTTAACAAAACGTACATAACTTATTTAACAGAAAAGAATTTGGAAAAAATAAGATCTGAAGAGGCTCCAAATCCGGAAGCGAAACGTTAAAAGAATAAAAAAATAAAACAGTGGTCGTCCTTCGCCAGAGCTCGCATTCATCTAAGTTATTCAACGGCCAAAGCATCTCAAACCAAAGTAATCAGCACTGCTAGCGCCGCGTGGTGGGTTAGTTTGCGCCGCGACAATAACGGGGACACGTAATGTTGAGAGTATCCCGAACGTTTGGCGTCCGCAACGAGTGCGAGAGAGATAGCGCCCTGAGCGCTCGCGGCGGAGCGAGAGAGATAGCGCCATGGGCGCTCGCGGCGCAGCGAGGGAGACCGAGCTCCAAACGTTCGGGATCCTCTTTAGAGAATTTATCCCAGTTTCAGCCCCATGGAGACTAGAGTACGAGCCCGATCACAATGTTAAAAAAATGGTAGGTGAGAGCGAGGAAAGATCCGATGGATTTCACCGCCTGGCAGAACCGCTTCTGCTCGGGACCACCAAGCGCGGTGATTTGGAATATTTGATCCGCGATTTGTCGTACATTTCGTCTGATTGGCGCAACTCAAAATATTGATGAGGATTTCTCATTACTTTTTCATTAAAAAATCTATCGTATTGAATCGTAATATTCTGTGTGCCGTAGTGCGTGGAATACCCAAATTGCGTCTAATATTACGTAAACTAATATGAGGATTATTATCATTCATTGATTGAACACCGCAATTTGGGTGTTCCACGCACTACGGCACACCGAATTTTACGATTCGATACGATAGATTTTTTCGTGAACAATCGATGAGAAATCCATATCGTAGGGTGTCGTTGAATTCGTCTCGAAAAAAGGAACAACTCCAGGTGGTTCAAAAGTATTGTTCCCGATTAAAAAAAAAAACTGCCGTTATGATTGCAGCATAAAAACATAAATTTTTAGAGCATATATTTCATTAGCACTGAGTGTCCCCGTTCGAACTCTACACCTTTCATTCGACCCATTTGGTTGTCACTCCTTTGCCTGAAGGGGTTCGACGGCATCTCTTTGAATGGGACACCCTGTGTATATGTAGTGCAGCGTCCGATAAAAATCTCGAGCTTTCTATCGCATCGCGAAGTCCGGACTGGCGATCGTCATGCTAGATCAGGATCGATCGATCAAATATCTTGCGAGTTTAATCCACCAGCATCGTATACGCTGTGTTATTCTCGCGTCCATTGAGAAACCTGGTTTAGGATTTTTTTCTCCAATTTTATTTGAAAAGACTGTACCCGTTCCAGCCCTTGCTTGGTCTACACGGTGCATTGAAGGGCTAGAAAAACACCCCTGGATGAATTGGCTTTCGAATCTCAATTTTCATCCGATCCAAACGGTGTTTTTTTTTCTGATCGAAGCTGATGAAATTTTGCGTACATTCTCCATCACCAATTGAGAAGAGCAACCCCTAATATTTGCTTATCCCATAAGCAAAGGACAACATTGATGATAAATTATATATTTTTTTCAATAAGGTAAATGTCCCTATGGCCGACCATATAAGACCGACCCGACAGAAGGAGGAAATTTTCACACTGGTGAATAGCTTCAACTATAAACTTTACGAAAATCGTAGACTCAATCCATTCCGTCAAGTCGGCACTGACTTATTGCTAGATAAAGCCAGGCTAGTGTGTGCTCCCGATACCGACCAGCTGTGCCCAATTCCGACCGCGCATGCCCCCATTACTGACCATCGTTTTTCGATCCATCTCCGCATAATGTAATCCGCGTAGAATTATTCTTATGCACGGAGACTTCGGCCACAAGGTCTACAGCATTGGGAACACACTGAGTCTAAACACGTGTGCTAAACCCGTTGCAGAACGAGCCGTAGGCAAGTATTGCAATCACACGAGTCCAGAAAACGTTTTTCGTACGAGTGTTGTACGAATTTTCATGTCACAAGGTCCGTAAATGCGGTTTGAAGCGAACAAAGGGAGCGTAAAACCGTACTTTTACGGACAGCGTAACATAAATTATATAATTTTACAGATTTTCGTAATCATCTTCATAACCTCAAATGAACTGACGTGCAAACATCAGTTTATTGTCACATAAACGGATATGAACGGCAATGGAGGCATGCAGTCGATCTGCTGTGCCCAACCTCGACCATTGGTTAAAAGAAAAATTACAGCTTCTGAAGTATTTTTTCTGAATATAAATCGAACTGTACGGAACTGTTCATCGCTCGAATTAAGGAGGCTCCGTCACGAAGGGGTGAGTTCGGTGGGCGCATAAGCAGGGCCCATTTTTTCAGTAATATGCATTCTTATCATAATACGATCGATCATAAACGTATTATTGATAATTTTATGGAAATTATTGAATCGTACATCGATAAATAAATATCGTAGAATTAGCACAATTTTACGTTACGGTACTGCCCAAGGAAGTACGGCAACGTCACAATTCTCCATTCCCCTCTCACCTCTGATTTGTTTTGACAGCGCGATCTGACCGTTTTATTATTTGTGGTTATTATTGCTGTGTACAGATCACAAACAAAATTAAGGTTAGGTAGTAGTCGCAGTTGTTGGTTTGAGGTTGGCTCTGAGGCTATATAACTGACAATCTAATTCCCGCGCATGCGCTAATGGCCGAAAGAGCGAGAGAAGACGACGCCGATGCCAGACCTATCTCTTTCTAGCAGAAGTTCATATCGATATGTCGATGTTTATACACAACAAATGATTTCTGCGATGCTGCAGAATGTTCCCATGGTCGCGAAAGCTATCTAATATTCAAATATTTCGACATTTTAACATCAAATATTTTTTTAGATGAGTCGATAACTCAAAACTTTTCAATTGTATTTGGAATCGTCATGACCCAATTAACGTTACTGTAGTTTTTCATTAATATCTGTTGGGTGAGGGAAAAAATATCACTTGAAACAGGTCTTTTGAGGGTGCCTCCTCCATAAGCCCTATGCTAAAAATCCCAAGTTTAACTATTTTTATCTCGTTTATTTAGTCGATGACATCTGAAACCTTGCATACGTGAATATGGGTACTTTATTTATGATGGACTCAAAAATTATTTTCTTCTGTTGGTTACACGTAAGCGACGGAGCCTCTTTAAGTATACGCTATAAACTGATTTTTAACAAATTACGGACTATTTGGGCGATCGACTATTCTTCGAGTCATTCGGGGTAACTGTACGCAGCGGGTAAGTGTACGCAGTGCCTATATCTGCGTAAGGGGGCGAGGAAGGTGAGGCATCGTTCTGGTGGAACAGTGGCGTCACTGCCACGATATAATTTTAAGAAGTCATAGCGTCTCGCGCCGCATAATTACTTAGTTTTTTGGACTAAACGATTTTCATAGTTTTCATCCGCAGTTTCGCGCGTCATGGAAAAGTTTGTCACACCCAGTTTATCGACCTGTAAGATCTAAGTGATTTTTTCTGTTTTCCTGTGACATAGTAGTACAAATATCGGAATAAAGTTTGAGATCAGGTTCGTTACCGTCGGATATGTGATATTTTTTTTTCAAATTGGCATCAGTGGGGGTAAGTGAACGTCCGAAACTACCTTACATGCGTATACCTCTTATAACTCACAAGTGTTATTCTGGTTTCAATGAATGGTATATTGTTTCAGTGCGTATATAAACATGCGTATACATACATGAGGATGAATTCCAGCCATCAACCTGTTACCGAACATCAAATGGCTGCTGCTAAAGTACTAATTGCAAAGGAAACAAGTAAAACAGTTGCTGCTCGTAGGATTGGTATCCATCAATTGTGTCTTAGATCAAGAATTAAGTTCAGCACAGGTTCTTTTACTATGCGTCGCTTTAAGTCTTCAATACCACACGCGTACACTTACTCCTCATCGATGCGTACACTTACCCGCAATACGGGGCAAGTGGACCCAATCTGACTTTATTAAGTTATTGTTAATTTATAACAAATTGTGATGGAATACTTTATCTGTTTTAGCGCCAATTCATAGTTGAATAAAATCTTTATCTAAATGTTCTAAGTTTATTTCAATATCTTTCATTACCATTTTTGAACAGATCTTGGAAGCCCTAAGTGCGTACAGTTACCCTGAATGGATCTAACCTTGCTCTTAAGAATACGCTCGGATGGTGACGTGCGGTAAGAAATGCAGAAACAATTGTATCTAATCATTGTAATTACTCTGCACGTTGCAATCTTTTACACTGCACGAATTTCGTCGATTTATTCACGGCACTAATGAACGTTTCGATTAACCAGCAGCCTCGTGAATAACGTTTAATGTAAAAGTGGTCGGTAGAGGGAGCATGGTCGGCCATAGGGACATTTACCTTACTGCTATTGAAAAATATTTTTGAATAGTGGCTTCACTGATCCCAGGCATTTTGGGATAAACCTGACCATAAAAAAAACCTGTAGTCTTTGAAAGTCAGAAAAGAAATATTCCTTATATCGTTTATTGGATAAGGTTGGAGGTTTTCCGGCAAAATCGGCGATAGAAAAATTATGCAGAATTTCATTAGCTTTAATTGAAAAAAAACCCGTTTGAATCGAATGAAAATCGAGGCCCAAATGTTAATTTATCCATGGATGTTTTTCTTGCCCCGGAATGCACCGTGGGGCCTGAAAAACAAGGGATGGAAATGATGGGCGCTCGAATAAAAAACTGTTCCTAAGCATTCTATAGTCACGACACCTAATTTCTTCCTTTACAGACTAATATGAAAGGTTCAAGCTATCAATCTATGGCATTTGAAAGCTGCTTTCAAGGTTCGCGTAATTTTTCTACAGGACTTTAAAACATGGCCAAAACACGTTTTTTATTTACCTGTTTCGTTCGAAAACAGGAGCCAATCTGATATTTCGGAAGCCGCATTTGTGTTCTACGAAAAAGCATCCATACGAAACGGTTCTCACTTGTATTCTTTTTTTTGTTTCGTTGGTCTGTGCAATCAAAACATCCATATTGCAAAACTCCCTGCTTATTTCGAAAGGTAGGAGGATATGATACTATCGGACCCCACTATTAATTTACAGATAAGGGCAAGATTGCGAAAACAGGTAAGTCACGGTTAGTTCGATCAATAGTATAGAAAGCATCTTTCCTGCTTAAACCCTGTCTTAAATAGACAGAAGTTAGTACGGATCACCGACCCCACACAGCAAAATTGATCCCGGGATCATCCTGATACAGTCCTATTCGGGTCTCGGCAAGATAGAACGTCCTATAGACGTCTGTGGGAGGTACTAGTGAGACATTGTTCTACCCGGGATTAATATAGGATGGCTTGAGGATGTCCTGTCGTGACCGCTTGTAGACGATCGCAGTGCACTCTCTTATAGACGTCTGTGGGAGGTGCCAGTGAGACATTGTTCTACCCGGGATTAATATAGGATGGCTTGAGGATATCCTCCCGTAACCATGAGTAGACGATCACAATGCACTTGCTTATAGACGTCTGTGGGAGGCACTAGTGAGACACTGTTCTACTTAGGATTGATATAGGATAGCGTGAGGATGTCCTGTCGTAACCGTTAGTAGACGATCTCAATGCACTCGCCAATAGACGTCTGTAGGAGGTACTACTGAGACATTGTTCTACCCGGGATTAATATGGGATGGCTTGAGGATGTCCTGTCGTAACCGTTAATAGACGATCGCTGTGCACTCTCTTATAGACGTCTGTGGGAGGTGCCAGTGAGAAATTGTTCCACCCGGGATTAATATAGGATGGCTTAAGGATGTCCTGTCGTGACCATTTGTAGACGATCGCTGTGCACTCTCTTATGGACGTCTGTTCGAGGTACTAGTAGGACACTGTTCTACCCGGGATTAATATAGGATGGCTTGTGGATATCCTCCCGTGACCATGAGTAGACGATCACACTGCACTCTCTTATAGACATCTGTGGGAGGTACTAGTAAGACACTGTTCTACCCGGGATTAATATAGGATGACTTAAGGATGTCCTGTCGTAACCGTTAGTAGACGATCCCAATGCACTTTCTCATGGACGTCTATGGGAGGTACGAGTAAGACTATAACATGAGGTCTTATAGGAGAAAAGTCTTATACTTGAGTATTTCAGTCACTGAGTGAGGAAAATAACACTCTCTGTGTTCCTGTTAGATGTGCGTTATATAAGCGTAAAGTAATGGTACAATCTCAATAGTCAGAATAGCGTAGTGGTTTAAGTTAGGTAGTTATTAGTTAGGTAGATAGGTCAGTCCGTCAGGTCGTAGGTTCGAATCCCCGCAGTGCCATCTTTCCGAAATGCAAATTGCATTTCCGGACAACTTTTTTTTTAATTCATATTGGTCAAATAATTGAATTAATATAACGATATGTCGACTGTCGGCCAAAAAAAAATTGATTTAACAAATAAATAATTATTTCGCAAGCGTTTTTTACGGATATGCATATAAGCAAATCTTTGGACATCGCAGGGACGTCAGTGGGATTGTCCCATTCCGGTAACACATAGCGGACATTTAAAAGCGCATGGTAGTCCCATGGGACCATCCCAATACCATCACGAGACAACTGTCGAGACGTCCGAAAGACGTACTTTGGACGTCTTTTTGCTGTGTGGGACAATATACAAAGGCGGTTTTTTCGAATCTTCGAGAGACTTCTTTATTTTGTCAAATAAAATCTTTTGCGTCCGTACTTTCAATTTTGTGAGCATCGTTCAAGTACGTTTCCATACGATCACTTTCAGTTTAGATCAATGAACTAAACGCAAGGTATTCTCGCGCAGTCTTGAATTCATTAAGTAAAGCGCATATCCGGGTGAGACCAGAAATTCCGAACGCGCAATGTTTCGAATGATAATGTTGCGGACGATGACAATGCAGCATCTCGTCAAAATTCAGAATGACATTGTAGCGAACGTACGATATACCAAACGCCTCCCACTCGGCGTGGTTTTCAACATTTCCCGACTGTCGAGCTTTCTCACGCGTAAATTATCAAAGTTAGATGTATAACGTCGATGACTTTATTTTACAGGAAATTCAATTCTCTACAACATTGTTTATGTGAACTTTTGCTCTTTGTACCGTTGTTTATCCAGCATTTGGATAGGAAGGTAAAAATAAGAAGAAAATCAATACATTCTACCTTCCCGTCCAAGCACCGGTTAAACAACGCTATATAGGCCAAAAGTTCACATAAACAATGTTGCAGAGAATTGAATTTTCTATTAAAAAAGTCAGCGACGGCATATATCTAAGTTTGATAATTTAGGCGTTGGAATGCTCGAAAGTCGGGAACTATTGAAAACCGCGCCGACTGGTAGGCGTTCGGAATATTATTGTCATTCGAAACATTGCGCGTTCGGAATTTTGACCCTTCTAATTCCTTGTTGTGCCCCGCAATTTTCGAATAAGTTCTAAATGATAAAACCGAATTATAATTATTACCATAAGTAATAATTATAATTGAAAGGCATAGTTGGACAATTATGAGCGTCCTATAATTGCATCACACATTGCATCGTAAATTCACGATTGCTTAAATAATTGATTCATGATTGCGATAGCGATATATTCGTCATCGTTTCGAAATGAACGCAAGAGCGCCGCAAATTTAAATCATTTCGAAACAAAGTAAACATTTCGCAATGCATTTTTGAGTCCAACGAACTCCAAAATGCTGAAATAAATTACGCAACCGACAAGAGTGCGTTGAAAATGAGAACGCTGATGCGTGCGTACGTTTTCGGTGGAGAGTCGAAAATAGAGAGGAACCAACCACCGAAAGTCAGTCTTTAATCAATCATGAAACTGAGAAGTCATCCGCCGGAAGACTTTCGTATCGCGACAAAATCATAGTAACAGTTAAAAGTAGAAAAGATTCGACCGTGTAACTCGCGATATGATAAGTGCGGAAAGATATTGTCAAATATTGTAAAACCATTTAATTTCATTTATTAATTTTAATAAACCTAAAATCGCTTTGTTCTTACTCGAATTTTAATTCTTTATTGGCAAATGATCCTCAAAAATATAAATACATTCCTGCTGACCCGGTCTGACGAGACTCGTGTTAGTCCGGAACATAACACTTTCGAGATTTTTCCATTTCGAAACATTTGATCGTTTCGAATTGAAAATGCGGAGTTTCGGTAGTTCGAAAAATTTTAATTCGGAATAAATCCGATAAAATTTATATTTTCGCTGACGTCTTTCGGAATTAATCTTCTGCGACTCAAAGTCCATGAATTTCAGCTAACTTATTCCCGTGTGGAAATTTCGTCCCGGAACAAGCCGGGCCCTGGCTAGGTTTCCGGGATTATGTCCAGGTTCTAGCCCGGCAGTCTGGGCAGGCCCTGGTGCTATGTGTAACGCTTGGCCTGTCCCGCCGCTGTCCAAGATTGCGGGTCGGGGCCTGGCTAGCGTTACTCCGTTCAGTCCCGGAAAACCGGCTAGGGACTAGCCACCACCTATATAATTTAGACCGATAGAAATGTCCCCCTCCCCCTCTCAAGACGGGGGGAGGGGGCATTTCGTGCTCGTCGGGAATGACGAGGA
Source organism: Diplazon laetatorius (assembly GCA_963662125.1). Taxonomy (NCBI): domain Eukaryota; kingdom Metazoa; phylum Arthropoda; class Insecta; order Hymenoptera; family Ichneumonidae; genus Diplazon; species Diplazon laetatorius. The sequence continues at coordinate 15,542,185 of OY759153.1, read as the reverse complement.
ACTCCCCAGTCCTTTACATTGGAGAGAACAGCTCCGTGTTCCGATAGGTACTACCCATCTGTGATTCTGGGGCTGCTGTTTAAAGCCGCGAGACCATCAATACATCTGAAACTAGACAATACAGTTAATATATTTTAATTAAGTATTTAGTAAATATATATTGTACGAACTTCATATTAGCAGCAAAACCGATCAGAAATAAAGATTCTCCGGTCTTCTCACAATTTTCATATTTCTAGCAAAACCGATAAGAAATGAAGACTCTCTGTTCTTCTCACAATTTTCATATTTCTAGCGTAACCGATAAGAAATAAAGATTCTCTGGTCTTCTCACAAATTTCATATTTCTAGCGTAACCGATAAGAAATAAACATTCTCCGGTCTTCTCACAATTTTCATATTTCTAGCTTAACCGATAAGAAATAAAATTTCTCCGGTCGTCTCACAATTTTCATATTTCTAGCGTCATCGATAAGAAATCAAGATTTTCTGGTCTTCTCACAATTTTCATATTTCTAACATAACCGATAAGAAATAAACATTCTCCGGTCTTATCACAAATTTCATATTTCTAGCGTAACCGATAAGAAATAAAGATTCTCCGGTCGTCTGACAATTTTAAAATGTCTAGCGTAACCGATAAGAAATCAAGATTCTCTGATCTTCTCACAATTTTCATATCTCTAACATAACCGATAAGACATAAAGATTCTCTGGTCCGAATAGAGACATCTTTATTTCTTGTCGGTTTCGCTAGAAATATGAAAATTCTGAGAAGACCGAAGAATCTTCATTTCTTATCGGTTATGCAAGAAATATGAAAATTGTGACAATATCTCAGAATCATGATTTTTTATCCGTTACAGTAGGAATATGAAAATTGTGAGACGACCGCAGAATCTTTATTTCTCATCGGTTACGCTAGAAATATGAAAATTGTGAGATGACCGGAGAATGTTTATTTCTTATCAGTTATGTTAGAAATATGAAAATTGTGAGAACATCGGAGAATCTTGATTTCTTATCGGTTATGCTACAAATATGAAAATTGTGAGACGACCGGAGAATCTTTATTTCTCATCGGTTACGCTAGAAATATGAAAATTGTGATATGACCGGAGAATGTTTATTTCTTATCGGTTATGTTAGAAATATTAAAATTGTGAGAACACCGGAGAATCTTAATTTCTTATCGGTTATGCTACAAATATGAAAATTGTGAGACGACCGGAGAATCTTTATTTCTCATCGGTTACGCTAGAAATATGAAAATTGTGAGAAGACCGGCAAATATTCTATGGTCTTTTCACAATTTTCATATTACCAACGAAACCAATAAAGAATAAATGCTCACCAAAAGTAAGGATAAACCCAAAATGTTGACACTTGACGAAAGAGAACATAACCTAGAAAATAAGAGAAACTAGATGATCTAACCACAACGCATAACATGAGGATGCATGCATACTATAAAAATACAATACAAGGAGAAATTGAAAAATTAACTACTTACATCGACGACGGTAGTCCCGCGAACGTCTTCTTAATAACTCCTCGACTTTTTTTTGTCACTGCACGGTGTAGTTTCACTCGGTCCCGAACAAGTTCTCGCTTTCTCTCGTCACTTATATTTTTTTAGTCGAACTCGCGAAATAATTCATAAAAGTGAGGCTAGGTTTGATCGTGAAACAGCTGTGCCGAAAACCGATCGCAGCGCATGTGCCGGCAACAGTCGCTTTACCCGTTGGCCAATCAGAAGCTGCGAGCACACACATTGCGCGTCTCTAGCTGCGGCGCCAACGGGTGTCTGCAAAAGGCATTAGATGGCGTCGTCATCTACCGATGTGTGCTAGCTAGACACTGCTTAGCCTCCCTACGGTTGATCTGGAATGAAATAACTGGCTAGCGCCTGGATAGCCGGACACCTATACATGCATTGTGGCTAGTTTCTATCCAGCTACTTTAGAAGTAAACTGAATACGGGAAACCTAGCCATGCGCTAGATTCAATCGAGGGAATCACTACCCGATTTCCACACGGGTTATCGAATTATTTTGATATTCCATTGCAAGTTTCAACAAAACAGAATTATGCAATCACATCGGTCGATCTGGACAACAGTTTTTCTTTCGATTGGGATGAGGTTTCAGTCGAAATTTAGAATGACAATGCTTCGAGCGTTCAAAATTCAGATCACGTATATATATATATATATATATATATATATATACAGGGTGCCCCGAAAAAGGCGCACGTGAGATATACCACCGGATTCCCCGCGAAATTCTAAGATATACGTACATCCTCAGTTTTTTCAGATACCGCTTAGTTTCTGAGATATGAGGCTTAGAAGACGCGAGATAAGAACCAATCAGGGAAGGGATATAAAAGTTGATTTGGTCATTGTTATATTCAAACTCTCGCCGCGGCAGTATCGCGATAAAAGAGCATCGTCGCTACTTTGAACAAATGCACGTGTGGTCGGTGGTTAATTTACGATTAAAGTATACGGTCAAGGTTACGTTTTGAACTTATGGGTAATAATTTCGATAATTATTATCAAAATTGATGACGACGATGACGACGACGACGACGACGATGACGGTAACTACGACGATGACGGTAACCCTGATTGGTTCTTATCGCGCATCTTCTAAGCCTCATATCTCAGAAACTAAGCGGTATCTGAAAAAACTGAGGATGTACGTCTATCTTGGAATTTTGCGGGAAATCCGGTGGTATATCTCACGTGCGCCTTTTTCGGGGCACCCTGTATATATTAGGCACCCCTATATATTAGGGTGGTCCTTATTTGGGGTCAACATTTTTTTAGTCCCTCACATGGGACAGCTTAGTCATTGTAATATATGTACGCGAGATTTTTCAAATAATATTATATCGCAATGATATCGACATATCGCAATCATAATTCGTTTCAGGTTTACGGTTCACGTTACGGTTTTACGTCGTTCAAAATACCGCAAAGATTGAGGTTGTACTGTGTGGTACTGTAAACCTTTCTCTACAGCAGCGCCGAGTAGCGACAGCCTTAAGCGATAATTATGCTAGCGTATTCGACCCTCTTCCACTCCGTAAAATGGGATCAGTTTCAAGATCTGTATGTAAGATCGTGGTCTCAATCGTTGGCGCGGTTTTCAAAGAAGCGCGCCCAGACATAATCATTCAAATTAAATATCTATTGACCATTCAACAAAAACATTGTGCGTCATCGTTCTTTTTTCGATTTTTATAATGTAATTTTTATGTCATCTGTAATTTTTGAACAATTGACGCATCCGCTCGGATTTGACAGCGTTTTGAACTTTTCAAAAAATGTCGTTCACCACTCTAGCGTCCACAAATTTCGAGATGTTCGTACAAATAGTTATTCACTAGTAGGATATGGCTATAGATATTAGGTATTATATTTGAGCCGAATCCATCGATAAGTTTAGATTTTTATGATATTTTGAATTTTTAGGAAAATCAATTTTGTTGCTCAATAGCTACCGTTAACTTCAGCAAATCAATTTGCTACGATTATAGAATATAATTGAGCTGTAATGCATATAAAATTTGGCGGATATCGGCCAAACGGACCGATTGGATTGCACCTTCGTTTCACCTCCCAAACTTGGATTATGGGAAATAACCGCAGTTTTGAGGATAGAAAAAGTTAGAACGCACATGATGATTGCTTCTAACTTCTTTCCACTTACAACCTCCTTTACTCTCAAAGCGGTGTTGGAATGAGTTGAAATAAAGGTGAAAATTACGACTCGGGTTCTTATGAAGATTGCAAGAAAATAGGTCAAATCGTGGATTGCATCTACAGACCAGGCGTTTTTCCGACGCGGTATTCGTACCCGGACCGAAAAATAGAAAACAGTAGTGGCTAGCGATAAGGACAATACTTTGAAAAATATCACTTTTCAATTTCATTTTAAATAAAATTTTGTTTTTTGATAAAAAAAACGCTACGAATTGATAATAACTCCCAAAATTTGGCGAAAGGTTGAGGCCAACGGCTTACAGTCTTGCTGTAACCGATACTCCGAGGTCGCGTTATCAAAATGTTTATCTATTGGCTTTTGTGCCGGTAATCGATGTTGTTGCTGCTCTCGAATGCTAATCGGTCGCGACAATTTCGGGCGTCATGCGAAGGCATTAGCTGAGTTAATGTCGTATTTCGAGTCAACTTGTGTCGGTCGTCCACGTCGGTAATAAGCGCAATTACTACCTTAAATGCGCTTATAAGCGAGAACGGACCAGTACAGAGGTGCTTATTACACAATTTCGAGCTGCACGCGAGGTTGTTCGGCCAGGTACCCGAAACTATCGTGATTAGGGTAAGATGGGGTTAAATCGCCAGCGGGTAAGATAAACATTGAAGGCTCATATTTTAACCAATTAATATAACGAGTAGCCGTTCATAAGGTACGTCGTAGTCGACGATGCATAAATTTGTATTTGGTTAGACTGCCGCATCTGCATTTTTACAATTTCTACATCGATATAAGTATTTTGAGATGTAAAAAAAAAAATTCTGTTTTTTGAAGGTTTGTCCAAGTTGTAAAAATTGGGCTTCAAAAAATTCGGTACTTGTTTCCTTGGGTGGGGCTCGAAGTTCAGAATGAGCGATGCTCAGAAGCCCCAAAATTCCGAACGCGCAATTCTTCGAACGACAATGTTACGAACGGCTGCGGAGCACAATGAAATTGTTTCGAAATGTCAAAATTTCGAATCGCATTGTAGCACAATATTCCTAAAGCCTACCAGTTGCCGCGGTTTCCAACATTTCCCGACTTTCGAGCTTTCCCACGCGTAAGTTATCAAAGTTAGATGTATGCCGTCTCTGACTTTTTTATAGAAAACGTATTTCTCTACAACATTGTTCATGTTAACTTTTGGTCTATATAGCGTTGTTTATCCAGCGTTTAGACAGAAAAAAATAGAACGATCAGAAAATCGATGCATTTTTACCTTCCCGTCAAAACGCTGGTTAAACAACGCTTTGTAGACCGAAAATTCACATGAACAATGTTGTAGAGAATTGAATTTCCTATAAAAAAGTCACTGACGGCTTATATCTAACTGGGATAATTTACGCTCATTTTTAAATTAGCGATAAATTCAAAAAACACAACAACCGCGGTGGTTTTTAACATCTCCTGACTTTTGAGCTTTCCTACGCGTAAATTATCACTGATAGATACATGCCGTCATGACGGCATGTATCTGTGAATTATGCATAATTCACGCGTGGGAAAGCTCGAAAGTCGGGAAATGTTGAAAACCGCGGTGACTGGTAGGCGTTCGGAATATTGTACGTAGGCTACAATGCGATTCTGATCGCAAATGTTTTATGTAGCAGTTTGTGAAAAAAAAAATATAAACATACAGTCCCGGAATAATGCGAACCCATCGAAGGAGGGCCGAGGGGGGTACTTATCGCCGTCGGCACCGTCGTAATAAAATTAGAAATAACACGATGAACTACATTTTTAATATTAACTTCATTTACAAGGTTAGAGTCTTTTTCATATACTTTTTTTATAGAACTTTTTTTTTTCATATAAACTTTTTTTAAATAACAATTTTTTTTCCATAAAAATTTTTTTTATGTAACATTTTTGTATTATATGTGTTTTTATATGTATTGCATGTGACGTTAAACTACACGGTATCGTGCATGTTTGCACGATACCGTGTAGCTCAACAATCACAGTCACTTCCATTTGTCACCGGTTTTCTGTGGTTATCCGATGATAATAATCCAATGCACATTTTTTGTTAGCATCACGAACTCCTAAAACGGTTTGGTGACTTGTTTGAGCTATACTCGTTTTACCCCTGCATAGGGGTAAAAAGATGATGTATATTTGATTAAAAATTATATTTCGAAGATAATAAACAATAAGGTTAGAAAAATTACAAGTCACAAATTATTTAACTTCGATATTTAATGACGAGTCCAATTTTCGTTGCACCAGATGCACCCTGCGGCTCGCTTGCTTCGCTTAATTTCTTAAATGAAAAAATTTCAGGGAAAAAAATCAAGAAAAACAACGTCGATACAATTTTTCTTTTAATATTTTCAGACGCACATTGGTTAGTATCTGTCAAGGTCACTTGATCACACGTACAGCCACACTAATGTTGCTTGAATCTTTAGACACCAAATTTTGTTAATGTTGTCGAAGTTTTTAAACCCGGCGATTTTTTTTTTCGTGCAGCGAATAAAGTCGTAAGAGAAGCGAACCTCAAAAACATGAAGGCAACGGTAATTAAGCTATCGACGTGCCTATCCTTATCTTTCAATTATCATATAATGAGACGTTAAAAATGCGACGTAATTATTTACTATCGTCACAAATGATCATCAATTGCATGAAAAGTTTGGTATTAATAGCATGAAAAAATTCTACAATACGGTACAAAGAATATTGCAGTCGAAACTGAACCATCATAGTTTTGAAAATTGAGTTTGGGAAAGTAAAAGTCGTGATCGTTCTATCGAATAACAGGTATATCGACGACACTCAATTATCGTTACATCATTGATGATTTTATAGACACATGGAAAACTTGTCAACATTTTTTTGTTGATCGTTATTCGCGTATATAGATAGTTATAGAAAATAATAATAATAATAATAATAATAATAATAATAATACCTTTCAGTTTGAATAGAGGGTGAAACTTCACGATGATATTCAATCCCTGGTACGTAGTGACAATGATCGTTTGGACAGCTGTCGTTGTTTATGGCGCAGACGAATATGATTACATGATAAAGGCCGACGACCTTTTGGGTGGACTGGTAAGTTAGACACTCTGTATAATGGACCTCACAATACTGGAAAATATGGAACCTCTCTCGATCATTTTGGAATTTAATACAGTGTTGCTCAAATCGGAGTACATAATTCAATATGTATTCTAAAAAACGTGCGCATTTCAAAATTCCCAATTCAGCAATATTGATTTTTTCCCGATTTTTAAGCAATTTTACTTCTGACAGCTACGAATTTCAATGAAAGAATAGATAATTAAATTTGGATATGTCACAAGTCACAGCTCCTGGAAGTTCATTTTATGAGATTAAAAACAAATTTTTCACCTATTCAGTCCTTATTATTTGGTTTAAACTCCGTAAAAACCGATTTTTTTTCAGTGTTCAAAGCTAATAATGAGGACTGATGAGGTGATAATTTTTGATAACTTAATATGAACTTTCAGGAGCTGTGAATTGTGAATTATTGGATGGAGGCTATTTTTACTGCAGACCTGTGTTGTAGAGTATTTAACGGGCTCTAAAATGTATTTGTACATTTTTCTTGTAGAACGAAGAGTTATATAATAGAATCGGTCAATCCGTTATCTAAAAAAAGTGGGAACCGACTTTGAAAAAGTTATTTTACGCCGGCCAGAATAACAGCGCTCCTATTCACTATACATTCAAATAGAATTCGTCGACATACTTTAAATGTATATACTCCCGATCAAAATTTACTTGAATTCATTCGAATCAATAGTTTTTGAGAGATTATCACAAAAATTCACCCACTTTTCCGGTAATCTACACAGGTGTACCCCCTTAAACGGGAAAGGAAGCCCCCCCCCCGGCGAACCTTAAAAAAAAAGCATTTTTGAGTGAGTTTCTCAGGAGGATTTTTTTTCCGGCCTACCACCGACTTTCGAGACCTCGGGAGGCAAGAAAAAAAAATTGGTCTTTGACATAGTCAAATATATATATATATATATATATATATATATATATATATATATATATATATATATATATTAGAGTGGTCGTTAAAAAATCGATTTCGATGCTTTGCCACGAAATCATAAGTTGACCTCGTAAAACTAAAGTTATCGAAATTTGAGCCCTTTAGCATAAGGCTAAGGTGTGCCTCTAGAATTTTTATTATTAGTTTTTTGCAACTTTTTTTTTTTTTAAGTTGAACAATCTTCAGTTGATCCCAAAGAGAACAAGTTTCCCAAATTACAGTTCTCTATCTCAATATTAAGGCGTGCTCGTGAATTTAAAAAAAAAAATGTATTAACTTTGATTTTTTTTTAATTTTTTTTTTTTTTTCAAGTTGAACAATCTGAAGTTGACCGCAAGAAAAGAAGATGCCCCAAATTACATATTAAAGCGTACCTGTGAATTTTTTGGTTTATTCAATTAATCAATTTGAATTTTTTTTTCATTTTAAATAATACGATTTCTTGGTAGTAGACGATTCATAAGACGTAAAAGAAAAGTTTTTACGAAAATAGCTTTTATTCGAAGATGAATTCGAACTTTCACACAAATTCTTATTTACGTAAAATTCACATTGTTACAGGATGATTTCAACGAATAATTTCGTATGGTACCGGAGCGTTATTCAATGCAGCGACAGCAACGGGCGCATGCGTGAATTTTCAACCATCTCCCCGAGATGTCGATATCACGGGGGAAGGTACAGCACGTGGTCACGGAATCAGAGGTACTGTCGCACATAGTTCATCGATCGACCAACACTTTCATCCCGAATCTCAAGCCGTGACCTTATACAATGTGAAGATCCCGTGTGGAAATTGCGTCCGGGAATTAGCCGGGGCCAAGCGAGTTTTCCGGGAAGCAGGTCCGGTTCTAGCCCGGGAACCGGGCTAGGCCCCCGCGCCATGTGTAAGTTCGTGCTATCCCGGTGTTGTCGATGACGTTTGCCCGCGGCCTAGCCAGCATTCCGCGTTCCGATTCCGGAAACCTGGATATGAAGTGGCCAGCACCGGCATAATGCGAACCTATAAAAGGAGGGGAGATGGGGGGTGGCTTATCGCGGTCGGCATCGACGTAATAAAGTTAGAAATAACACGATGAATCACATTTTGAATATAAACTTTATTTACAGGGTTAACATTTTTTTTTATACAACATTTTTTTTTATATCAACTTTTTTTATAGAACATTTTCTTTTCATATAAACTTTTTTTATAGCATTTTTTTCATCATATGAACTTTCTTTATATGTGTTTTTATATGTCTTGCATGTGGTGTTGAACTACACAGTATCGTGCATGTTTGATCGTCGAGCATTAGGCTAGCCTAATGTTTGCATCTCACAATCACTTTCACTTATCAAGTACCGCGATCGTCTTCTTAATATTTCTCCGACCCCTGCTCTTACAGCACAGTGTCGCTTTAGCCATGCCCGATTACGCGCTCGCTTTTCTTCGTCAACCATGGTTTAATTGTAGTTGAAATTTTTACTTTGATTACTCGTAACGTTTCGAACACTTCCGTGAAAGTGAGGTTAGGTCGTTCGCTTGAAACACGCCAGCCCCACAGACCGATCACGTGGTTCAACAGCCCGGACTCCGTCGACCAATCGAAAGCGCCAACCGCTCACGAGAACCCCCACCGCTGCGGAGCTTTCTCTGCTGCGACTGCTAGACACCGCTGTCTACCAGACACTGCAGATGGCGTCGACATCTATCGGTGTGTGCTAGCTAGATGATACCCACCCTTTGTGCCGGTGAACTGGGACAGGTTAAGGGGCTAGTACCTGGATAGCAGTGACATCTATACATGTATTGTAACTAGGCCCCATTCAGTTCCTCTGCAGGAAATTGTGACCAGGCAAACTGGCCGGACGCTAGATTCAAACGAGGATATCCCTACCAAATTTCCACACGGGATATAGGAAAAAGCCCGTCGTTTAAAAGTCGCTTCGCAAGTAAATTGTCCTTGTCAAATTAATGTAAAATTATTAAAACGTCGTTTAATCGTGGTATGGAATCATTGTCAAATCCAATATAGAAAAACCACGGACAAATAATCGGAATAGTTAATACGTAAGTCTGTCTAAAATAAAATTATGTTTCGCTTTCTAAATCACTCATATTTTGGGTGTTGGTTTGTTTGAATTTAGAGAAAACATCCTTACCTATATATTAGGGTGTTTCAAAAAAATAAAAAAAATTTGATTTTCCAACGAGCCCAACCCGAAATAGTTAGCTTAGATAGAAAAAAAAATTCGGCAAAAGATGAGAATTTTAGGTTGAGTTTTAGATCCGCTTCAATTGACTATTGTATTTTTTTTTCCGTTTTTCAAATTTAAGACAGATTATTTTTAGTAAATTTTTTTTGTGCCTACAGCTGCCAGGGGATCAACTTATGTCTTGAATAAATTTCTCTTAGAATTTTAATCCTTCAGTTGAATCTAATAGGGGAGATATACAGGGTGGTAACGTGTGTACCTTTTTTACGACCAAAATATGCGTGGGATGAAAAAATGTAATATATAAAAGTTACATGGTTTATGAGGCTACAGTAGAGTAGCGAATTCTGAGTAAAAAAGTATAGACCTTTATTAGCCCTAAACCTAATAGCTAACGAGTAATTTCACTTTATTACTTGAATATTTTTTTCACATACTATCAAATGGGAGATTCAGTTTTCACTTCATATCGATTAACACACTTACATTAGTTGCGATAAGCCATAGTCACTCACAGTCACGTAAACATCGCCGTCCTGCGGAACGCTGTCATAAGGTTGTTCAAGTAATAAAGTCGAATTACTCGTTAGCTATTAGGTTGAGGGCTAATAAAGGCCTATACTTTTTTACTCAGAATTTGCTACTCTACCATATTACGCTATAAAAATGAAGCGTTCCATTTAAAAAAACAAAGTCACGAAGTTGACCTTCAGATCGTTGAAGCGCCTCCACCCATAAAAAAAATGCAATGCACTACATATTGTAATAAAAAAATTAATGCACTACATAGTGCCTTATAAACCACGTAACTTTTGTACATTACATTTTTTCGTGCAACGCATATTTTGGTCGTGAAAGAGGTACACACGTTACCACCCTGTATATCTCCCTCATTAGATTTAACTAAAGAGTTAAAATTCTAAGAGAAACTTATTTAAGACATGAGTTAATCCCCTGGCAGCTGTAGGCACAAAAAAAAATTTGCTAAAAATAATCTGCAGGGGCGGAGCTTAGCTACCCTCTCCACAGGGCTGCGTTCTGATATTCCTACCCGGGTAGAGTAAGAGTCGAGTTGGCGTATATGAACGACGAGAGTAAGTATCAAGTGTTAACATGGCGGTCTCCTGTGCATCATTCACAACGAGACACAATATGGCGGCATGTCAAGTTCGTATCAAACGAGAAATCGTCTTCTGCGCATGTCGAGTCATTCCAACCTACCTTGCCGACGTGGGTTGGAAAAGTTAACTCGAGAGTCGACTCGAAAGTGTTCCTGAACGCCGCGAGTCGGGTCAACTCGGGGCTTCTGAACGGCGCGAGTTAACTATATTTGACTCGAGTAGGGATTCAGAACGGAGAGCAGGCCACGTCGGGCCAGGCGGCTTGGTCTTGAGCTTCGATAAGCGGCCGCAGCCAATCGCGTCACCCTGATTATCCGCCGATCGACTTGCTTTTCGCGACCGGCTTCGTTTGCGCAGCAAGATATGAATTGGATTAAACTTGTTAAAATACGATTTATGTACAATTATTGGCAAATAATTGGATCGTTATTTCAAAAAATGTTGCATGATTTAATCGTTCAGTTTGAGATTACTCTCACGAGGGATTCATTGTGTCATGGCGATTGATTATCGATAAATGGTTGGAAAACTCCATATTGTAGTAAAATATGAAAAAAAAAAATTGAGTGTGTGGGAATCACACACGATGGAAGTGAATACTTGTATGCATTTCGCTGGCGCGGTAAATTATTTCTGCCGATGATTCCAGAGAGAAAGAGAAAGAGAGAGAGAAGGGGAGGAGAGGAAAAGTCAGTGATCGAATTATGAATTGACAAGGAAGTCGAAAGTAGCCTGCACGTTGATATTTGTGTTTTCAAAAATGTTTTTTAATTATTAACGGGGGGACATAAGGCCTGGAGGGTAGACATCTTTTTTTATAAATATGGATAGAGCAAATCTACCCAAACCTTTTGAACATTATTAAGTATTATTTCGATAACATCCTGTAATCTTTGAATAAGAAAATATCGACAAACAAGCCGGTGACGAAGCTTTTCCAAAAACGTCTTTGGAAAAAAAACGATTTGCAGTGTTGACTATATCTCAGCTGAAAATTATCTAAAATCAAAGACCATTTAAATGTAGTCAAAATATCATGAAATCCTCCCCCCTACGTTCTCTGATTATTATTTTTAAATTTTTAAATTGTTGGTGGTCATTGAAAGTGAGAACTGCTATTTTTCATGAAAAATGACCACGAAATTTTCACTTTAAATGACCACCGAAAACTTAAGAATGAAAAAAAAAATCAGAGACCGTAAAGGGGAGGATTTGATGATACTTCGACTAAATTTAGATGATCGTTGATTTGAGATAATTTTCAGCTGAGATACAGTTATTACCGCAAATAGTTTTTATCCAAAGACATTGTTGGAAAAGCTTTGTCACCGGCTTGTTCTTCGATATTTTCGCATAAAACAATCATAGAATGTTATCGAAATGATACTTAAAGATGGGTAAAAGGTTTGAATAAATTATCTCCATTTAGTTATTTATGAAAAAAATCGCAGAAGTGTTTTTTCTTACGCTCCAGCCCTTACCCGTTACCCGCCATTTGAGAGGATCCCAAACGTTTCGCGTCCGCAACAAGTGCGAGACAGATAGCGCCATGGGCGCTCGCGGCGGAGCGAGAGAGAAGGTGGCCCAAACGTTCGGGATCCTCTTAAGATCCACGTTCTCTCTCGCACCGCCGCGAGCGCCCATGGCGCTATCTCTCTCGCACGAGGTCTGTCCGTGCTATCACACGTATACTCCAGGTATACTGCCGATGACGAGGCACGCGATCCTGCCCCCTCTCTGCATTGACTCGCTCGCTCTCACTCGCATACCCACAGCTCACGCATCATTCTCGTCCCCTCTCTTTCTTCTTTCATTCCTTCATTCTCTTGTCCCGTCCTACAACGCGCCGGCTGGCGAGCCGATCCTGTGTCGTTTAAGAAGTATTCACTTCAAAAAATTACGTGTTATATGATTTTATCAATGAACGTAATAATATTGAAATGGCGGTGCGATTGGAAATTGCTATGGCCACGAGAATTCCAGCATACATTCTAAGTATGTGCCCGGGTCGCGGGCGCACAATGTCTGCTGAGATTCTACTGATTACGAGTGCGGAAACGCGAGATGCGCCCAATCGTGGCAATGTCATTCGGTTGGGTCGACTCGCGCGAAACGTCGAAACACCTAAAATTTTGCTTTGATCGTTGTCAACCGGGTAGTTAGACTGAATACGACGAAGTAAATGGTGCATTACAGTTTATTTCCTTAATATAAGTATCATTTCAATACAGAAACGTAATGCACCGTTTATTTGCAAACGGCTTCAAAGGTATGTTCGTATATATTAATCATCAACTCTAGGTTCTTTAGACCTATCTATTCGACAACGACAATCTTGACTAATGAAAGTAGCAAAATTGTTTTAAAGTAATAGTTATGCATTTCAGAATTTTGAATCGGTGACTTGTCGAATCAACGGGCTTTTATAAGCAAAATCTTCGATTCAAATTGAGCGCCGCGTAAGTGAGAGAAGCGGAGCGTCAGAGTTAAGCGATTGGCTGGGACGCTTTTGCAGCGCCATTTGCCGGGTGCCTCTCGTCACACGCTGTTGCGCCGAAAACCGTGTGGAGAGGGCACCTCGAATACTTCGCTTCCCCTCAATCTCGCCACTCTGCTAGTACAGTTACCAACACATTTGCGTCATCCCTGCTCTCCCGTTCTGACCCACCCTTATCCGATAAACGAGATCCCCCCCCCCCCGCGCGGAATTTTTGGAGATGCAAGACTAGTGGTTTTTCACTTATATTTATTAATAATTACTATCATGTTTTTTTTTTAATCTCACCTCATGATTTCTCTTCCCTTCTTTTCTCCTTTCCGAGTGTCGAGGTAACTCAACTGGCAAGAGCGGGAAGCAAGGTTGTCCCCCCACTCCCTGACAGCTCCCCGTGTTCGCCAACGGTTAGCCGTGCCGTTGCGTATCGGTTATAATTTCCATATTTATTAACGGTTCTACTGCCGATCGGTAACTGGCGCCCAATTCCCTGTAAGTATTCTCTTCCCCCTCCCCCGGGGACGCCCTCTTCCAATGACAACATCATAATATATACAGGGTGTCTCATTTAAAAAAATAATGGCATTTTTAAGAAATGAAAACAATACTTATGAGCCACCTGAAGTTGTTTTTTTTTTCGAGATGAATTCAACGATACCCCATGTTATGGATTTGTCATCGATTTTTCATGAAAAAATCTACCGTATTGAATTGTAAAATTCTGGGTGCCGTAGTGCGTGGAACACCCAAATTGCGTCCAATATTACGTAAACTAATATGAGGATTATTATTATTAGCTCATGTTGGTTTACGTGATATTGGATGCGATTCGGGTGTTCCGCGCAGTGAGACACACCGAATTTACGATTCGATACAATCGATTTTTTCATGAAAAATCGATGAGAAATCCTTAACACCGGGTGTCGTTGAATTTGTCTCGAAAAAAAAAAAACAACTCCAGGTAGTTCGAAAATATTGGTCCCATTTCGTAAGAATGCCGTTATGCCTGCAGCCTAAAAACATGAATTGTAAGAGCATAGATTTCATCAACACTGATTGTGAGTGTTCCACTTCGAACCCTACAACTTTCATCTGATCCATTTTGTTGTCAGTCCTGAAGAGTTATTCGACCATATTTCTTTTCCAATAGGACACCCTGTGTATATGTAACGCGGCGTCCGGTATAGATCACGAGCTTTCTATCGCATCGCAAGGTCCGGACTGGCGATCGTCGTGCTAGATCAGGATCGATCGATCAAATATCTTGCGAGTTCAATCCACCAGCATCGTATACGCCGTGTTATTCTCGCGACCATTGAGAAACGTGGTTCACGATTTTTCTCTCCAATTTTATTTGCAAAGACTGTGCCCGTTCTAGTCCTTGCTTCTTTTGTCCACAGAGTGCATTGCGGGGCTAGAAAAACACCCGTGGATGAATTGACTTTCGAATCTTAATTTTCATTCCATCCAAACGGTGTTTTTAACTCCCGACTGAAGAAAAGGGAGTTATGTGTTTCGTCGTACCGACGTGAATTGGCGTAATCCATTGTAAGAGCATAATTTTCTAATTGAAGCTGATGGAATTTTGCATACATTCTCCATCACCGATTGAGAAGAGCAACCCCTAATATTTGCTTATCCGATAAACAACAGACAACAAAAATAAAAAATTTTAATTTTTGCTTCCTCATAGAGGAAGCTTTTTTTTGGTGAAAATTTTTTTTTCGAGATGTTCATTAAAACGTGTTCAGAATGTCACAAAACATCCAAAAATCACATTCAGAAAAAATGTCCGGATGTATGTGTGTCTGTGCGTGTGCGTGTGTGTGCGTGTGCGTGCGTGTGCGTGCGTGTGCGCGTGCGTGTGCGTGTGCGTGCGCGTGTGCGTGTGCGTGTGCGTGTGCGTGTGCGTGTGCGTGTGCGTGTGCGTGTGCGTGTGCGTGTGTGTGTGTGTGCCCGAAAAAAAAAGATTCGATCTAAATAGATATCATTAGATATATAAGCATATATTCTCATATCTAATTAGATATTTGTAGATTTGAATTTTGGGTTGTTGAATATATGATTAGATCTGAATAGATTTGGTTATATATACCAATATATTGATCGATATCATGCGCCATATTTGACCATATATGAGTTTATAGTAAATTTTGCAGTCCACGAATAATCAACATAGTTTGATATATAACAAGTTCTAACCAGACAGCGTTATATATGTCATATCTGTAAGTTGATATGGTCAGATATGATAAGATATAAAATACAGCGGATTGGCGATGGCCAATGTCTAGCATAGTACGTTTGCCATATCTGATTATATATGAATATATATTTTGCCATATGGGAACTATTTTGAGTTGTGCAATATTCATTGCATCATATATACTTATATATAGTTATACATAAGCATATATCACTGCGCTTGAATGAAATAAAACTGTTGCTAGTCAGATGTTTTTCCATATATTATTATACATAATCATATATAATTTTATAAACTTGTGTTTCAAAGAACTATATCAAAATAAATTGAATCGTAAAAAAAAATCCGTTTATTGACATGCTGTATATTTACATAGATTACTCGAAGGTTACTAATTAAGTGCATATGTTAATTATACATCACTGCATATATTTTTTTCGACACGAATGATTCCGAATGTTATATTCAAAGTTTTTGCTTAAAGAATTTGCTTTAACAAATTGGGTCGCTTGCAAATATAATCACCAACTCTTATAATGTGACAGAAAGCATGGATATTTGTTAGCTTAATAATTAGCAGTTCATCAATGTCCTCGACAGGTAAGACGTGTTCTACTGTCACGACTTGAGTTTGCATAACGTGACAAAACATATTTTCGTGTTCGATAGCCAGCCGTTGAAGAAAAAAACAAGTTGAAACTTGCAAATCGCTTCCTCATAATTTAAGCCAAGCTGCAAGTTGAAACTTGCAAATCGCTTCCTCATAATTTAAGGCAAGCTGCAAGTTGAATCTTGCAATTTGCTTCGTCTGAATTGTAAGTAGTGAACGAAGATTCATTTATGAGGAAGCCAGAATGAGGGTGCAATGACGGAGCGCTTAACTTTTGGCTTCCTCATTAATGAATCTTCGTTCACTACTTACAATTCAGAGGAAGCAAATTGCAAGATTCAACTTGCAGCTTGCCTTAAATTATGGGGAAGCGATTTGCAAGTTTCAACTCGCAGCTTGGCTTACATTATGAGGAAGCGATTTGCAAGTTTCAACTTGCAGCTTTTTCATTTCTAATCGATCATAGTATTCGATATTCGAATATCATTCAAACTGAAAAACTGCGTAAGGAACTAAGAAGGTGTTCAGATTTGTAAATATTGCGCCGACGGCGCGAATTTTGCTTCAATTGGAGCAGGTCCTTCATTCTACTGTTTATTGACACTAGTCCGTATATAAAAAATTCAAGTTTTCTAAAATTTGAACGCGTCGTTCAATATCTACCAAATTTGGTCACGAATAGAGGTAAACGTTAGCTTATGCACGTCTGTGAATTTCAGCACGGTCCGTAAATTATTTTTGAATTTGCAATGGTTGTAACTTCAAAATTTTGAATTGCTCTAAAATGCGATCCGATTGGCTGATCGTCGCTAAATTTAATATGTATCACAGCTTAATGTTATTCCATAGTTCTAGAGAATTTAGATTCGATTGCTGGAAGTTAACGGCAAATAAAGCGACAAAGTTCATTTTTTGAAAAATTCAAAATATCATAAAATCCGAACTTCTCGATGGATTCGGCTCAAATGCAATACCATACATCCTTGGGTATAACTCTATATTTAAAGAACTATTTAGACAAATATCTCAAAATTTGCGGACGCTACAGTGGTAACAGACATTTTTTGAAAAATTAAAAACGCTGTAAAATTTGAATGGGTCTGTCGATTGACGCAAAAATTATACATGACATTGAGATTGTACGGCACCACATGTGTGCAAAATCTCAGCGCTGTAGCTGAAGCCGTTCTCGAGTTATAGACATTTGAATTTCGGAGGGTCGATCCACACACACACATACACACACACAGACAAACACATACACACACACACATACATCCAGACATTTTCTACAAATGTCATTTCTGGATGTTTTAGGACATTTTGGACCTATTGACATTAAGATTTCGAAAAAAAAATTTCGGATCGTCACAAAGCTTCCATTATGAGGAAGCAGTACACGTTATTTTAGTCTCGAAAGAAGGATTTGATTATTCCGTACGTATTATTATCTTGGAAGGTTATACGTACAATCGAATTATTAGTTTTTGTGATTTTATAAATTGTAGACGTATAAATATCTCCGTTCAGTCTTGCTTGAGCGTAAAATTTTACATTTTCTATTTGGAAACGTTCTTTCATTATCATTCGTCTTTCAGGCTCCGTCAAGACCATTTTTACACTTTTTCCCCAACAACTCAACACTTTTTTTCGATTGGTTCGCGTTATCATAATGTTTAGCAAGACGACTCTTCAACATCTGTACCCCTTGAGCAATGGTTATTCTATTAACAATTTCTTGGCCGATATGTTTGTTGCTGTGAACGCACTTAGCAATAAATCCATTATAATTCTCAAAATCGAATGCCGAGGTAGCCCACAGCGGACCCCATCGGCACACACACTCCACAAGATGTAATAATTAATGAGTATTATACGTCAATTTACGATCGCCATACAGTCTTTCAATTTGTTTTACGAACATCTTCAGCATCGCATCAGACTGTTGAAGATCTGACTCTTCAATATGATCTTTAAGCAGATAAAATAGAGATATAACGAGAAACATCCAGTGCTTAAGATTTTTATCAGCAAGACGATTCACGAGTACGGGCAAAAAATAAAATAGGACCCAGTAATAAAATTCCGATGCTTTATAAAATCCAAAAAGGCCTATTTTTCGTGGTAACCCATTAAAGGTATCTGGTGGTCGAATCGTTAGCAAAAAATTATCGATTTCGCTTTCGAACTTTTTAATATTCCAGGGGCCCGCTTGATTTAACCAGATTTCTATTGTAACAGGACATATTTGCATTATCATTTTGACTGTACCCTCAGTCGATTCGTCTTATCGACTAGGTCGGCGAATTTTCTTTTGCGTGCGCATGCGTCGATATTTTGACCACCCCACCAACTTGGTAACGCGATGGGCCCGCGGACCGCCGAGAGCCGACACTTCTAGTCCGGCTAACATTGTTATTGGTCGTTTTTATATTATAATTGACATCTCGAGCGGCGTATTGGAAATTTCGTCTTATCGAAATTGATTTTCAAACCACTACCTCCCACGGGAAGTCAAATAATCGAAGGGGTGGAGATTACATTGTCAAAGGAATTATATTGTCAAGGAAATATCGTTGTACTGATTGTGGAATCCCTATGGGGAAAATTGAATAAATATTCGACAAACTGTAAGTACCTTTGGACTTTTATTGTAATCGAGGTGCTTTCGTTGTCACACATTTTCGCTTGTAGGGATTGTAATAGGGTCATCCCGACCGAATTCCCCCTGAGTAATTGGATAAGTTATTATCATTTTTAAAGTATTTCCGCTAGGGCGATTTTTGTTGGGCGCCAGCTAGGAGTTAGCTGGCGCCCAACAAAAATTATTAAATTGAAATTTATAAAAGCTATTTGACTCTTGAGCCCTGGCAGCCACCGACCCGGACCACGCTAGGGGAAAGGCGAAGTCGAAATATTTGTCAAAATAACGAAACGTAAAAAAATCGCCTGTCTCACTATAAATTGCTTGACGACCCCGAGCAGCACGGAATGCATATACTCCGGTAATACACATTTAGCCAAGTCAGCGAATGGCAGGTATGAAGCCCATGAGTATCCCTTAACACCTCGTATATGTCCTTTATTAGGTAGCTGCTGTCTTTGAGCTCGTTGAATTTTTGCCGCTTGTTTTTTCATTCTCTCTGCTGATCTGAATTGAATATTTTCTTCATAATCATACTTACGAGGTGTTCTCTCTCCCTCTATTTCTCTACAGCGTTTTATTCGGATCTCACAAATATTACAACTATATTTTCCGTTGAAGTTTAAGATGTTTTGGATCTGGGCCCTCGCCGGAGCATCAGCAATAATTAAAGGATCAGTAACTCTTGTAATATTGATAGCTTCTGTTCGTGTATCTACCCATTGTATGCCATTTTCGTAACACTTTTGTAATTTTAAACAAAATGGTCGAAGAAACAAATTCATTGGAGGCTTTATTTCGCTATCATATCAGAGTCCAATGATTATTATAAATGAAGCACGCAGAGACGGTGGCAATTCTGCAATTTTGGCCATAATTGGCCAACAGTTACTTTTTGAACTTTTAACAAGAGCTTTTTTGGCTTTTAACAAGAGCCAAGCCATCTGTATTCAAGATCAAAGTCAAATCGTACCGCTTCTTTTCTATTTCCAGGTTGACTCTGATATATTCCGAGCCATTAGTAATATCAGATATTACAGTGCGTTTACTCATTGTTTTTAAATCAAGAGACTGTAATTTCTCTGCCAGACCTCTGGCTTCAAATAGAAATTTTATCTGATCTCAATGTCAAGCTCGAAAAATGACCCAATATTTCCCACAGTCGAGTGGCAAGACAAGCAACTTTTTTGATTTCCATCTGTGCCAACATAATGTTTACACTTTCTACAGTAGTAATGTCTTGTAATATTACATGGAGGAGCAAGATCTGTCACGTATTGAAAGAGTTTATAAATTGTTTTGGGCATCAGATTATTCTCGGGGAGTATTTTTTGTTGAATTTGCAACAATTCAATCAAAGCAGTTTTAGTGATTTTATGCCGGACGTACCAAGTCAAGAAATACAGAACGGTCTCATCCAGAGTAACAGAGCTGTTTGTGTACAAACTGGGGTCAGTTATATTTACAAAGTTCTCGGAATTTGTGTCACCATCGTCTATGTCCTCACCGTTAGGTTCGGGTAGCTGATCCTCATCGCCATAGTTAACTATATAATTGTCGCTGTCGCTCTTGTCAGAATTTTGATAACTCTCCTTGCGATCTCTTTGGATCGAAGTACCGTCGTCACTAGATGATCCATCTTCTGATGTAAAACTGTTATTGGTATCAGATGTCGAGTCTTCAAAGCGATCATCATGTTGATGGATATCATCGGAATTAGCATTATTCTTTGCCCAATTTTGTTTTGTTCTCATGGGGATCTGCATGTGAAAATAAGAAAATTAGAAGACGTCCATATTAAATCAATTCAAATCTGTCAGCAGAAAAACATTTTCAGGAAAATTATATGGAGCGTATCATGCTAAATCGACCTACTTTGAAAGCTGACATATTTTTAGAATTTTCTGTCCATCAGTGAGATAAAATTTGTTCAATCGTCTGTAATATTATAAAAAATGAACGACATTAAGTTTCTTTTTTTTATTGTTGGAATTTTGTCGTATTTTTTCAAGAACTAAAAAAAAACATTGATATGATGGTTTACTTTTCGGCAAGTTATAAACAACGTGAAAAAAAATTCTCTCATTAGTGGTTGATGAACAAAATTTATATTTTGATAAAAATATATTTCTTGTCTTGATATTATACATAAAAGAGTATCAAATAGAACAGAATCTTACTGGCACGTTGCTGTCGTACTTCCGAAGTCGATATCGTTTTCTTAGGGTTGAAGACTCGCTATCATCATTAGCTCCGTCTACTAATTTACGTATTGCATCTGACACTGATATTTGCACATCCTTTGACATCTTGAATCTAATGTTATTAAAGATAAAGCCACGATTAAAATATCTTGCAAAATGTATTTTAATTATCGTTTTCTGAGATACATCGTCATCTCTGCACTAATTCATAAATAAACTTACCATAGAAATGTCTGGTTGTCTTATCTATCGTTCACCACACCACAATAAACAAATATAGGCAGGAATGGAAAACGCGCCACAATGTATCCTTATTTATTACAAAACAAGTAATGATAGTAATAATTCGGTACTAATAAGCACTGCGAGTCTACCGTGTCCCCGTTATTGTCGCTACGTAAACGCGCTAGTAGTCGCTCGCATGACCCCTACTCCAGTCGCATCCCCACTAGCGCCACACGGTGAGTCAGCTTACTCAGCGACAATAACGGGGACACGTTACTGTGAGAGAATGGATCCCAGTGTCGGCATGACCGACATGACCACCATTGAAACATATATTTTTGCATTGCTCGCATGGCTCATATGAGTGTAAATGTATATATGAAGCGCGTGGTGCGAAAACAAGTACTAAAAACATAACACGAGAGGCACTCACTTCACGATACACACGATATTTATAATAAAAAAACGACGGCTTCCCCATTCTTTCGCATGGATATCCACGGTCGGTAAGGTAACCATTGTACTGACCAGTGAGTAAGTAATGGCGTGGAGAGCATGCGTGGAGAGCACGCGAAGCACACTTAGCCCCGGTCATCGTATGCGTAGTAGTATTTTGCGCAAGAGTGTTTTCCCTCCAAACCATGGCGTTTGGCGCGTTACACGAGTTTGTTTAGTCAACGAAGATTCGTTGGTTTAGTCTATTGTCTATTCTTCTAGTTAACGGAAACGCGAACGACACAATAATATCAAGTCGTAGCTGCATTTGCGAGTTTTCACAGAGAAAGTTGATCATGTTTCTCATAGAATGCAAAGAAGATGGTTCGATCGTTTCTGTAGACGACAATAATGTTGTCTGCAGCGATAGCGTTGATGTTGGTGAGCACGTGAAATTCTATCATTCCGGAAAACAATACCGAGGAGAAATTCTCATGGCTGCTGGTAAGTCAATTGGAGATTTAATCAGTGTTATTTATCTATTAATTTGTCTACGTATAATGCAATGGACCCTGAATCGATTGAAAAGGAACTGACCAGAATAAAAAAAGAACGACAAAAAAAATAAAAGTATCAGGAAAGACACTTCCAAAAATCTGAGCACTCCACAGCCCAGTTTGATAATAGATGGCAAACGAAAACGGACACCACCAGCTAAATACTCATCGCAAACATCAAATCCTTCTTTGCTCGAGAAATACAACAATTCGAAAATTGTTACCAAGACTGCGGCAAACAAAGTAAATCGACTTTATTAGTAATAATGTCAAAATTCAGCCAATTATTTCATTATGCATTTTCTTATAGCCAAAAAAATCATGAGGCCAAATGAACATTTTACAATGTATCTTTTTCAGGGAAATGACACAGCGAATCGTAGTAATTGTCCCGCTGAAACGTTCAAAAAGATTCCCGATAACAAGAACTCCTCAAGTACAGTTGAATCTTCTGATGAAGATGACTTCAAAGTTATTAAAAAACAGCGCAAATCAGTTGTGAGTGTCATTAAAAAAATTAAAGATTAAAAAATGCGTTTGGTATTGTACCATTAACATGGTATAAATGTAGTGAATAATAAATATAATGACAAATATGACTTTTTTCCAGGAAAAAGCGGCGTCTTTGGCTGGGGCAAAGGCTGAAAACGAATCCTTGCATCATGACCATATCGAAACTTTTTCAAAACATGCTAATACAGTAGCTGACCGTCTAACGAAATTGACAAGTGGCCTCACTGCTCGTACAAGTGATGGTGATGTCTCGTACAATACGAGCAAGGGCTCAGACGATACTATTTCGGTAAATAAAAAATGTATTACATGTGTTATATTGAAGCTAACTCGATTTTATTTTTTAGCTGGACAATAGCCGGGAAAAGGTGCAGGATGAGTCGGATTCGAAAGTGAGTTTAGAAGATCATGAGAAACGAACTGAAAGATTCGCGCAGTTTGAAGCGCTCTTGAGCAGTACAATCGATCAAACTGAAGAACAGCTTTTCGGAAAAGATTGCGGACATGAAGTGAGTATACTGTTGCAATAGTATTATTAAATGCATTTTTTATCCTTCAATTGGCTGTTTTCTAATTTTTGTTTTTTATTTTGTATTTTTTTCCCTTATGCGTCTGATCAAACTGAAAATGATCCGCTATATTTTGTAACTCAGATGGTCGAGTTGGGCAATAATGTATGGTGCAAATAAGTATGCTGGCGCATGATTGAAAGTCAAAAGCGCATGAACCCGAAAAGAATGGTCAGCAACTTGATGGATGGAATTTTCGAACCAGAGGGTATACAAAAATGCACCGTTACTGGAAGAGCACCAATGAAACTGGGTGATGAGGCAAAACGTCAGGAGGTACACCCGCCGATAAAAAGAGCCAAGGAGACAATTATCGGTATGTAAAAATACGTTTTGTTAATTTTAGCTTTTATCAATTCGCGTATTGAGATAAATAGCGTTTGCCATTCCATAAGAGACTTTTTTAATGATGAAAAAATGCAATAATTAAAGAAAATATACCGATTTTATCACAGGAGTCTCATAAAGTGGTTATTATAGTAGTATTATTGTCGAAAATGAGTATATTTATATTTATGAAAGATTTAGATATACTTGACGTGGGAGCGTCGATAACGTTCGTTACCGACTAGTATATCCTCTTAAATTGATTGAATGATATTTTTCTAACAGATCTAACAACTAACAACAGATCTAATCTACGCAAAGAAGAAAGGATTGGAAGAGCCGAGAGAATCAGATTTATTGCATTCGATGTCTGATCATCTGGGTGCAATGAAACGTAATTTTTAAAAAAGGGCCTGAGTCATTACGCTATGGCTTGAAGCTATTTATACTCTTAACGATCTCATTAGATTTTCGTACTTTTTTAGACTTATTCACGGAGTTGATTTAATAAGCCTTTTTTATTATTTTTTGATCACTTAATCCGCATTTTTGAATGGTCAATCATCATAGTCATATATGAAAGAGATAATACGCTAAAAAGTAAGAAATATGTTCAATATGTTATAGATATATAATGGAAAAGACTAATATCCGAGTGTTTTGTTCCACTTTTTAAGATATTTATCTCGAAGTTAAAAGGATATTTAATATTTTCTGTTATAATCAAGAAAAAGAGTCTAATGTCCAGAGTTTCGTTTTTTTTTAAGATTTATCTTGGAATCAAATTACTATTTTATATTTTTATGTTAACGAATAAAATACTTGCTTTCAAAGTAAAAAGTTCCATTTCCGTACTTATAAGTTTTATTTGCATTAATTCTAATAAAAGGTTTTATTTGCAGTATTATAAATTATAGTATCGTATATTATATGTATGTTTATGTAAAAACTTGGAAAACCAGACGTTATTAAAATTATAAAAGCAAGAACATGTGAGAATTCGTATCGCGCATGAACCAGCCCCGATTTCCCCTTCTATCGTCGAATCGGAGACGATCGAGTTATTACTACAGATCCCATATAACCATCAACCATTTATTTCGATATTTGTAGCAGGGGGTGAATTCCAGCATCGAGAATAATCTAGTTCTATCACCTTTCGTTGTTCGTCAACATGAGGTACAAAATTCTGAATTAATAAGCTGCAATTTCTTTCCTTGTATGCTTCAAATCTGACAAAGCATTTGGCACATATCAGTCGCATATATGCTTATATCTCGCCATATGTATGTGGCGAAAATGATATATGCTTATATCTAACAATATATGTCTACGAAGTGCTTAAGGCGATAGATTTTCAGATCTGACCATATATCAGAAGTTATACACAATGATATCTAATTTTTTCCAAATATATCAAACAGATATAGCTAGATATGTTCATATGAAATCAGATCTAGATTTATCTGATTAGATCGAGACAAATTGAAGGTCTAATTCGATCTAAATACTGATATATAATAATATATAAATATATCTGAACTTTTTTTCTCGGGTGTGTGTGTGTGTGTGTGTGTGTGCGTGCGTGCGTGCGGGCGTGCGTGCGTGCGTGCGGGCGTGCGTGCGTGCGTGCGTGCGTGCGTGCGTGCGTGCGTGCGTGCGTGCGTGCGTGCGTGCGTGCGTGTGTGCGTGTGTGTGTGCGTGCGTGCGTGTGTGTGTGTGTGTGTGTGTGTGTGTGTGTGTGTGTGTGTGTGTGTGTGTGTGTGTGTGTGTGTGTGTGTGTGTGTGTGTGTGTGTGTGTGTGTGTGTGTGTGTGTGTGTGTGTGTGTGTGTGTGTGTGTGTGTGTGTGTGTGTGTGTGTGTGTGTGTGTGTGTGTGTGTGTGTGTGTGTGTGTGTGTGTGTGTGTGTGTGTGTGTGTGTGTGTGTGTGTGTGTGTGTGTGTGTGTGTGTGTGTGCGCGCGCGCGCGCGGATATCGGTCAAACGGATCACCCTTTAGAGCAATTTGAAATTTTTACGTTCCAACCTCTGTAAATACAAAAATACTTGAGGGACCGCAATGAATTGATAGACGTGCATAAGCCCACGTTTAGACAAATAGAGGTACTGGTTGTGACATTTAGTAGACATTGAACGAGGCGTTCTAATTTTCGAAAACTTAAGCTTTTTATATACGGTCTGGTGTCAATAAACAGTAGAATGAACGAGCTGCTCTTATTGAACCGAAACTCTCAACGTGGACGTGATAGTATTATACATGCTGCAAGACATGTTAACACATCAGTATATATCCATAGCATGGCATAATGTCAGTAGTGAACGGAGATTCCATAACGAGAAAGCCAAAAGATAAATACTCCATCATAGCTCCTCCATTATTGCTTCCTCATAAGGGAATATTCGTTCACTATTTACGATTTAGCGGAAGCAAATTGCAACTCGCAGCTTGGCTTAAATTATAAGGAAGCGATTTAAAAGTTTCAAATTGCAAGCTGTTTTCGCCTTTCAATCGAGAGTAAAAATTTTTTCGTTCGTAATTGCACCTTCGTTTCACCTCCCAAACTTGGATAATGGGAAATAACTGCAGTTTTGAGGATAGAAAAAGTTGGAACGCACATGAGGATTGCTTCTAACTTCTTTCCACTTACAACCTCCTTTACCCACAAAGCGGTGTTGGAATAAGTTGAAATAAAGGTGAAAATTACGACTCGGACCGAAAAATAGGGCGAAGTAGTGGCTAGCGATGGACATTACTTTGATAAATATCACTTTTCAATTTTATTCTAAATAAAATTTTGTTTCTTGATGAAGAAAAAAACGCTACGAATTAATAACAACTCCCAAAATTTGACGGAAGGTTCAGGCGAACGGCTTACAGTCTCGCTGTAGCCGAGACTCCGAAGTCGGGTTTTCAAAATGTTTATCCATTGGCTTTTGTGCCGGTAATCGATGTTGTTGCTGCGCTCGAATGCTAATCGGTCGCGACAATTTCGGGCGTCATGCGAAGGCATTAGCTGACTGATTCGAAACAATTTCATTCTGCGCCGCGACCGTTCGTAAAATTGTCGTTCGAAGCATTGCGGAGTTCGGAATTTTGGCCGTTCTGAACATTGCTTATTCTGAATTTCGAGCCCAACCCGAGCAAACCACAAATATTTCAGGAAAACCGAGGAGCAACACAATATACGTCTGACCCGTCCTATATTTGCACGATTGGTTCCCCCGGCTATCCCTAATTAATTATTATTAGTTGTTTATTGATGCTCCAAGTAGAAATCATGCGATGCTAAATTCAACAGATGAGTTCCGTATTGTTTTTTTTTCTTTTGTTTTAAACGAGAGTCGTCGAGTGTTTGAATAACGTCGAAAAGCGTTCTAGCCTCTGGCTATTCTCAATTTATTGTTATCATCATTATTTACTTTTAATGACTCGAAAATAAAAATTTATTGAACTTTGTTTTGTAAAATGCGAAGTATTATGTTGTTATAACATACGAACTTTAAATAACTACATACTGATCTCGAGGAAGAGGCGCGAAATACAATTATAGAATCAAACGAACTTACCTGTAAGTGAAGTTCGATCTTAATTGTATGGAGCGCCTCTTCCGAAGAGATCAGTATGTAGTGCCCCTACTTTATGCCAAATATCACAGATTCAAAGTCTCTGTTTAAAGACTTTTGTTCCTTTGTTCATCCCTTAACTGGTATCCATGACAACGGGTGCTGTTATCTTCATTATTTCAAAGTGCCGTAACAATTATTGGGTTTCGTTCATTATTTATATAAACCACGGGTTTAGGGTGGGACTGATCTCTTCGGAAGAGGCGCTCCATACAATTAAGATCGAACTTCACTTACAGGTAAGTTCGTTTGATTCTATAATTGTATTTCGCGCTTCTTTCTCGAGATCAGTATGTAGTTATTTAAAGTTCGTTACGGCAGATATTCCATGACTCAGAAATTCGATATCCTTATATATTTCAAACATCTTTTCAAACGTGTTATACAATGCTTTTATCCAAAATCGCTTTCGCAAACATGCCTTTACTCGTTACAACACGACGGTCGTAAAACTTAGCGAATGTACCTAAATGTTCTGACCAGCCTGCGGCTTTTCTAATAGCGTCTATATTAACCCCACTCCTTTTCGCAGATGAAGTAGATGCATGACGAGTGCTGTAAGCATCAAAAACGTCTGTATCTACCCCGCTTTCCCTAAGGGTCTTTTTTATCCACCTGCTCAAGATCTGGGTCGATACCCCCTTGTGCGGTTTTTTTAGAGCAACAAACAGTCGAGTTTCGCTTCCTCGTAAATCTTTCGTTTCATTTAAGTACGTTTCCAGCGCCAATGCTGCGCAAATACATTTATTCTCCATATAAAAAGGTATGCTCAAAACTGGCTGTGCTTTATTTATTTTCGAAGTTTTTAACCGCGCCGGAATTTTAATTTCGATCAACCCCGTTGATTTTTCAATATTCCGAATATCGATTGACGCGAGTGTCTGCATACGCTGCGCTGTGACTAACGCCAATAATGTGACCAGCTTAAGAGTGAGTCTTTCTAAGGACATTTTTTCATTCGGTCCCCATTGCGCAACGTGGTTTAAAACAAGTTGCGGATCCCACGTTGATTTGTATCTGGGCTTCATCGGTCTGAGATTCGCGATTCCTTTGAAAAATCTCCGTACTCTGGCGTCTTCTCCCAACTCGGGCCCACGCAACAGCGCGATTGCGGATCGGCAGCTGTTCAGTGTGCCATAAGAAGCGCCCTTATCAAATTCAGCAGACAAAAGTCTCATTACTCGTGAAATGTCACATTTGTACGGATCTATGCCCTCTCCATGGCAAAATGAGCACCACTTTTTAAGACAGCTGTCATATTGCTTGATCGATGAATCCGACAATGAAGAGAGCATAATGGAAAGCGCTTCCTCCGGCACGCTTTTCCTCTTCAGCGCTTCCCGGACAGCCGTCCTGCAACCAGGGTAATCTTTCTCCAAATAGGGTGCGGTTGTCTATTGAGAGAGCGCAAAAGGTTGACGTTTGGTTTAAAATAAATCGGTTCGCAATCCAACATGGCCGTGAAGACGGGGAACCAAACCTGAGCTGGCCAATGCGGTACAATCACGATACCTCTAGCACAATCGTCTTTAATTTTTCTCAAAACACGTAAAATTATTGCGAACGGCGGGAATGCATAGAAAAACCATCGGCTCCAATCTACCGTAAATGCATCCACTGCAACTGAGTCCGGGTCTTGCGACCAAGAAATATATCGCCTACATTTTGCATTTGTTCTTGCTGCGAATAAATCTATTTCCGGCTCCCCCCATCTATCTTGAATCTCGCGGGAAGCCGAATTCGATAAAGCATATTCTGTTTCTGGCTCAAGCCGTCTCGATTCGAAGTCAGCTACATAATTGTCCCGAGACGAAATATAGGATGCGAAAATGTAAATATTTCTTTTCTCGCACCATTTCCAAATCGTTTTTGCCAGCCTACTTAACACGGGAAATTGAATGCCGCCCATCTTATTGATATACACAATCGCGGTAGTATTATCAATTCTCAATAATATATCGCAGTCTTTTAGGTTTTTCGCAAAACATTTCAGACCAAACATGGCCGCCAATAATTCTAAATAATTAATGTGGTGAGCTTGTTCTTCTTGGCTCCAGTGACCATGCGTTCGGGTACCTTCGCAGCACGCCCCCCAACCGGAGCGCGACGCGTCGGACGAAATTTCGAGAGCTGCTCTGAACGGTGTTATCGAACGCACAGCTTTGCGAATGTGAATTTTCCACCACTCGAAATCTGCCTGTAAATTGTCTGATATATACATGCACGCCTCGAAATTTCCGTGATTCACCCCAAGAGCCAAGAACTCTGCTCGCTCAAAGTTTTTCATGTGGACCCAGCCGTACTTCAGTGCTGAGCAACTCGAACCTAGTTTTCCTATAAAACTCGCAAATTCTCGGATTGTACAATGACTTATCGTACTAAATTTTTCGATATTTTCAGCTGTTTTGGTAACTTTTTCTTCCGGAAGTCTGATATTCATTCTTTCAGAATCGTAAATGAACCCGAGAAATTTGCATTTCGTCGAGGGAATTAAGTGACTCTTTTTTTGATTAATAACAAAACCTAACTTCTCGAATAATCGTCTCGTTATATGAGTATTTCTCAAACATTCCTCATATGAGTCCCCCAAAATCAATAGATCGTCCAAGTATATTACTGATAGTAATCCACGTTCTCTGAGATGCAAGACTACCGGCTTCATTAATTTTGTAAATGTGTACGGAGCTCTGTTCAGCCCGAAGGGCATAACGTGAATTGATGAAATTTCCCTTCGAAAATCAACCGTAAAAATTTTCGATCATATTTCGCAATGGAGATTAGATAATACGCGTCCTTTGAGTCAATAGTCGTCATAAAACATCCACGAGTTATCATTTGCTTTGCCGTTTTCCCGTCTTCTAATTTAAAATGATCCGTAGCTATAAATTCGTTTAGCTGTTTTAAATTCAATATAAAACGGTGCGAACCATCCGGTTTCGGCACAAGAAAAATTTTTGAAACGAATTGTCCGGACTCTGACTGACACTCTTGTATCGCGCCTTTCCCCAATAACGTTACAATTTGCTCTCGCATTGAAAACCTTTCTTGATTCGACCACCGAGGCTCGGCAGGTGGTGTGTGTTGGACTACCTTTGATGTAAAAGGTATTCTATATCCCGTGATCCAGCTCAGGATGGTTTCGTCCGAGGTCACTTCGAGCCAGCTTTGCTTAAAAAAAGCTAACCGACCGGCAAATTTACCTACGTTTAATTGTTTTTCTTCAGAGGCGGACGGTCTTTCTGGTGATAACTCCTCCCCCGTGACGCGGACTTGTTGCCCCGGCTGTTGCGACTGTAATTGTTGAAAGTTTGTTTGTACCCGCCCCCCCCTCGAATGAGTATTCGACTGATACTGGTTTCGTTGAGGCGGGCCCCTCAAGTTTTTTGAATTATTTCCTTGATTCGACAATCGCTTGGCAGGCTGTTTCAAATCCTTCGACGATTCCTGCAAAACTTTAGCGGCCTTTATTTTACCGCTCAGTTCTTCCCCAAACAGCCAGTCGCCCGATAATAAATCTTTCAACGTGTCTCTGAACGGGGCCTTAATGTTTTTCAGAATCAAACTCTTCCGGATTGATACCAATAATTCGTCATGCTGCAGGTCCGCCAGAAGTTTCGCAACGCCGTTGAGTGGCTCTAAATATTGCTTTTTATCCGCAGGATTCGATTTTATTAGCAGATCTATAACCATCCCCACGCCGGCGAGCGAAGCAGCGACTTTTTCCTGTTTTTCAATGATTCTTTCGTCTCTTCTTACGAGTGAACTATCTAAGGCTGCCTTAACCTCCAAATTTAATTTGGGAGGATCGATAAAGAGACAATTCTGTGGAGGCGAATTTTTTTTCAAAAAACCTTTTCGTTCCTCCGCCGGGAGACCCTTTTCAATAATTTCCAGCCAAAGCGTCGCAAGATGACTGTGCACCGCCGGTGCTAGTGCTCGCTCCGGTCTGAGACGTTCTCCGAACATTTCCAAAACGTCTGCTTCCAATTCGGTCTCTTGTGCCTCGGCCGACACCTCGACCGAATTTGGCTTCGCATTGACAGCAATCGGAGTGTTCGGTTCAGCAACGTTTGTTTCGACGCCGGATTTTACCTCACGCTCGTCCAGTGAGTCGAGCGAGGAAGATATCGAAAGCGCTTGTACCTGTGAATCGAAATTACCTCTTGGTGACTCACTTCTCGAGTTTCTTGCGCGATCCGGAGACAACTCAGTCCTGCTGTATCTATTGCCGTCGAAACGACTTGCATGACCCATATCCGAATTATTTCTTTCTCGTCGACGGGAGCGACTACGCATAGAGCGTCGATTTTTATCACGACGATTTGCAAAATCGTCGTGAATTTCCTCGTCACTGCGATAACCTACGCGGTCTTGACGTCGATGCGACAACGGTGATTCGAAATCGTCGTAATCCCTTTTATGAGATGCACTCCGTGATCGGCTCCGTGTCGAACTCCGTCTTCGATTGCCTGTTAAAGCGAAAAGTAAATCGCTTTGGTTGACATGTTTCCCTTGTCTACAACCGAGGGTTATACGCTTCTACGAGTCGGTTGCACCGCTACGAGATATATTAAATGGCCTGCGGATCTTACACTCGCGACCGTTGGACGATCACGAGACAGAATCCGCACGACATAATGTACGGGGTTATGTACACAAACGATGTTGGACATCGTTGTAACACATTTTAGGTTTATGGTTGGACCAAAAAGACCAAAAAAATATCGAGTCCCACGAAGAAACACAAGCCCGGTTAGATGCCTTTTCTAACTTCAAATACTTACTGCGCTTGCTTTCGTGTTTTTCGTCGATTTGCTTTTGGATTTGTTTCTCCAACCATTTGACTCGATCTCGTAGTTTCTCTTGATTCTCGTCGTCCGACGAGCGATGTCTGTGTTTTCTTTTTCCCATTTCTCTTCCTTTTTTCTTTTCCAATTTCTGAGTAACGTGTGACGTGATCGGCACAAAAAAGAAGAATGAAGATAACAGCACCCGTTGTCATGGATACCAGTTAAGGGATGAACAAAGGAACAAAAGTCTTTAAGGGGGGGGGTAAGGTATTGAATTTTTATTTTTTGCATTTTTTTTATTTTTGAAATTGAATCCGTAATATCTGAAGAATATTGTGTCGAAATTTCAAGTCAATTGGAGCAAAATTGACGAAGTTATGAGTATTTTTATACCTGCCACTGACTCCACATGCATAAGCGTTGAAAAATTTGAAGCGTTTTTCCCACAACTCACGTTTTTAAAGTCGGTGCCCCTGATAACTTGGAAACTACTGCACCGATCCTTTTGAAATTTTAAACACTATTCCTGTATATCATTTACGAGGTAACGCTGTCGAGTTTTCTTTTTTTTGTTCATAATTTTGATTTCGCAATAACAAATTTGCCGATTTTTTCCCGAAAAATTGTGTTTTTCACTTCAAAGTGTTCGAAAAAATGAAAAAATTGGAATTAAAAAAAAAACTCGACAGCGTTACCTGGGGAAAACTATTATCTAACGAATGAACTTTGATTTTTCGATTTCGGATGATCCAGCACCAAGTTATGAGGGGCACCGCAATTCAACTTTCTTTCGAGACACGTCCAAACAATTGCTGCCATTGCCGTATTTTTTAATATTTCTTTGAACAAATTTCATGAAACATTCTTCGAATGCCATACTTTAATGTACCATTGGTTGAGTAAAGAAATTTTAACTGCGTCGCCAGAAAAAAAAATCACGAAAACATGGCTTTTTTCGTATGATTTGACCTTACCACCCCCTTACACAGAGACTTTGAATGTGTGATATTTGGCATAAAGTAGGGGCACTACATACTGATCTCTTCGGAAGAGGCGCGAAATACAATTTCCATATTTATTAACGGTTCTACTGCCGATCGGTAACTGGCGCCCAATTCCCTGTAAGTATTCTCTTCCCCCTCCCCTGGTGACCCCCTCTCCCAATGACAACATCATAATATATACAGGGTGTCTCATTTGAAAAAATAATGGCATTTTTAAGAAATGAAAACAATACTTATGAGCCACCTGAAGTTGTTTTTTTTTTCGAGATGAATTCAACGGTACCCCATGTTATGGATTTGTCATCGATTTTTCATGAAAGAATCTATCGTATATAATTGTAAAATTCTGGGTGCCGTAGTGCGCGGAACACCCAAATTGCGTCCAATATTACGTAAACTAATATGAGGTATATTATTATTAGCTCATGTTGGTTTACGTGATATTGGATGCGATTCGGGTGTTCCGCGCAGTGAGACACACCGAATTTACGATTCGATACAATCGATTTTTTCATGAAAAATCGATGAGAAATCCTTAACACCGGGTGTCGTTGAATTTGTCTCGAAAAAAAAAAACAACTCCAGGTAGTTCGAAAATATTGGTCCCATTTCTTAAGAATGCCGTTATGCCTGCAGCATAAAAACATGAATTGTAAGAGCATAGATTTCATCAACATTGATTGTGAGTGTTCCACTTCGAACCCTACAACTTTCATCTGATCCATTTTGTTGTCAGTCCTGAAGAGTTATTCGACCATATTTCTTTTCCAATAGGACACCCTGTGTATATGTAACGCGGCGTCCGGTATAGATCACGAGCTTTCTATCGCATCGCAAGGTCCGGACTGGCGATCGTCGTGCTAGATCAGGATCGATCGATCAAATATCTTGCGAGTTCAATCCACCAGCATCGTATACGCCGTGTTATTCTC